>NJCR01000089.1:5637-42952 GCA_002234235.1 Fusarium hostae
TGGTCTGGGCTTGCGCTGTGACAAAGTTAAAATAATTTAAATAATTCTTTAAGTAAAAAGTTAATTTTAAAATTATAATATTTTAAATTAAAAAGTTAAAAATTATTATTATAGCCCTCTTTAAGTAGAAAATTAAATATATTAATAAAATTATAAATTACCCTTAGAGATAAAATATTAAAGTTATAATTATTTATATTATTTTATATCTTTAAAGAGCTTATTATTTTAATTATAATAAGCTAGAAAATTATTTATATAAAGATTTTAATAAATTTAATAGTAAAAAATTAAGCAGCTATCTAATAAGAACTTTATATACCCTATAGGTATTAATGTGATTAGTCAGCTAAGTGGGGCAAGTGACCTATTGATACCTTGTGCCGCTTAAAGAGATAAGAAGGAAATCGAGACCTCGGTTCATTTCTGTCTGAATAAGCTCTATGATGAATCGGTTCCCTTCCGAAGAGCCCTCAATGGCTGCTATATAAGGTCTGGTGTCCGACAGTCGCATCGATCGATGGTGTAGCGTACTGTTGAACCTGACCAGTTCGGGAATTTCATGGCGATGCCCTTGCTGAGGCTGAATGTTCTTAACCTTTGTAGGCAACCCGAGGACTGTAGGCACTTGTTTTTAGAAAGAGAGGATGTATCTCATCTCATCTAAGCAGCCATCACGATGCTTTGGCTTTATTCGGCCCGCCTAATCTAACATGACGTCAACCGCACACAATCTGGGGTTCTGGGGTTTAGCAATTCCGCATTTTATAGCCGTTGTCATCCATAAAAGGGAATTGAAAAGCGGAGGCACGGGCAGAGACGGTGGAGAGGGTCTTTTGTTCCGTCCAGCGAGGCCTTTCCTTTGCATACCTCTATCAAAATTGATTGGGCGGTTGGTGTCTACAGCGGGTTCGTGATGGAGTCAGTGGACTGCAAACTGGTTCTTGGCGTCAATGTGACAGGGCCTGAAGCGCGGTAAATGGCACGTTTCTGACTGCCGATTCCGTTCTTGACGGCCAATTCATTGACGGCGTACTGTGCTGTACTGTGTAGTAACAGTTTGGCTGTTTCATTGATCAAGAGTGATGCTGGTTTTGCAGACCACATTTACATATGACCTTTCTTTTTTCAGTTGGAGTTGTTATTGTAGAGTAGACTGTGAATTATACCTAGGCCAAGCTGAGTAAGGTAAAGTAGAGCCTCATTACTGGGCGATGCTAGTATGATACCAAGACATTGGCAGGAAGGATGCTATTTCGACGGTTCCTTTCCTTGCCCAGAAAATCCAATATCATGTGTAGAAACCACAACATCCCTCCTCTAGATTTTCTCCCGATTCTTCATTTAGGAACCCGAATTTCAGGCTTCATCCGAGGTAACGAAAACCCTGAAATCTCTCTCGCCTGTTCAAGGGTCTTGGCTGCTTCATTTACCCACTTCCGTTTGATATCGATGAGATTCTCGAGGGCCCAATCACGATTCAAAGTTTCCTTGCAAACCGTCTATCATGGCCCAGGCCAACGTCAAAGTTCGGTTTCGATGAAACATTGCAAACAGGCTTATACTTCAGGAAATTTTAAAAAGAAGGCTACAGCTAATACAGCAGAAAATGCTACAATAATGAGACAATCAGAAGCCTACAAAACACTCTGACGCCTTGAGTGCCCCGATTTTCATATTCCCGAATGACCCTCAGTTGAGGGACCTGCTATGACGTCGTATTCCCCACGCTCCAGCCTTCTGAATGTTCCCCCTGTTTACTTCCCCATCTCGTCCGATTTCTGCGGAGACGAGAGGTAAAATTTAGGGGCTTCTCCAGGAGTTTATGCTTCCACGATGGCAATATAGAGGAGGACATGCTATCGACTTTCTAAATAGCAGCCAGTCACTGGTCAAAAGCAGCAAACCATATCTGGCTACACCCAGGGCCGAACTGTCACTTACTCATTCGTAAAACACCCTAAAAACTTTACAATGCCGTAATGCAGGGATCATTGCCCTGCTGGCCATGGGTGCACGCGACTGCGGATCTCGGTATACTTTACTGTATGCACAGTACGGTCATAGGCACTATTACTTTTGGCCGATGGATCCATCATAAACGGCCAAGACCAAGACAATAATGGATGGGTAGCCAAGGTCCATCCCAGACGCCAGCTTCTCGCATGGCCTGGGGGTGGATATTCAGAGGCCGTAGATCCAGTGTCGAGTACTACTTTACATGACTCTGTTTTCTGCAGTACGACATGCAAGACCCTTGGGCTTGCGTTTCTTTATAAGCCCGATTATCCCCCGGCCTCAACCGTTCTTACGTTCTCGATACCAACCTTCATTGTTGCCCCCGTGACCTAGAGTTTGGAGAGACGTTACTCGGTTTCGAACTCTTCATCATGTTCAAGAAGTACTTTGGCCTTCGAGGCCAGGCCCTCAACTATGCCATCAGTACCATTGCTGGAACCGATTTCCTGCTATTTGGTTATGGTAATGCCTACCACTTACATACACAACGGCTCTAAGTCAAGCCATGGAAGCAGACACTAACAATCATTATAGACCAAGGTGTCATGGGTGGTATCTTGACAATGGCACCTTTCATGGAGCAATTCCCCGACATGCACAGCGATGACCCTTCAGTATCTGCGGCTGTTCGAAAGGACCGCTCTAACTATCAAGGCATCGCTGTTTCGTCTTACAACTTGGGTTGCTTCTTTGGTGCCATTGCCACCATTTTTCTGGGAAACAAGCTCGGCCGTAGGAAAATGATTATGCTCGGTACTACAATCATGGTTATTGGCGCTGCTCTTCAGGCGTCTGCGTTCACTCTGGAACACTTCATCATCGGACGAATCATCACTGGTCTTGGTAACGGCGGCAACACATCTACCGTTCCTATGTGGCAATCAGAAACTTGCTCCGCCCATAAACGTGGTAAGCTGGTCATGATCGAGGGCGCTCTCATCACACTCGGCATTACCATCTCGTACTGGGTCGACTATGGCATGTACTTTGCGCAAGATACCTCTGCCTGCTGGCGCTTCCCAATGGCGTTCCAGATTGTCTTCTGCCTTATCATCATGGCCTTTGTTATGAACCTTCCAGAATCTCCCCGCTGGCTTGTGCTCAAGGGACGTGATGAGGATGCAAGGGAAGTTATTGCTGCCATTGCCAACCAGGATATCCAGAGCAAATACGTCGACAACGAGTTCAAGGCCATCAAGGAGACTGCTGCAGAGATGAGCAAGGGGTCATTCTCGGACTTGTTCTCTCGAAACTACAACAAGAACCTCCACCGCACCCTCATTGCCTACGTCAACCAAATGTTCCAGCAGGTAAGGCATATCAAATCTAATGCCTCAAATAGGTACTAACATCGACATAGATCTCTGGTATCAACTTGATCACATACTATGCCGCTACCATCTATGCTGGACTTGGTATGACTGGCCATATGCCCCTTCTCATGGCCGCTCTGAACGGTACTGAGTATTTCTTGGCCTCACTCCCCGCTATCTGGCTAGTTGAGCGAGTTGGTCGTCGAAAGCTTATGCTTTTTGGCGCAGCTGGCCAGTGTGCATCCATGGCTATCCTTGCTGGTGTTGGCTCCAGCGATGCGAGGGCTTGTCAGATTGTTGGAATTGTCTTCCTGTTTGTCTTCAACTCATTTTTCGCCGTTGGCTGGCTCGGTATGACCTGGTTATACCCTGCTGAGATTACGCCTCTTCGAATCCGTGCCCCTGCCAACGCTCTATCGACATCAAGCAACTGGATCTTCAACTGGCTGGTGGTTATGATTACCCCTCCAGCATTTGAGAACATTGGATCCAACACATATGTCATCTTTGCTGTTATCAACGCCATAATGGTCCCTTCGGTCTACTTCTTCTTCCCTGAGACTGCATACCGATCTCTGGAAGAAATGGATACTATCTTCCAGAAGGTGGGACATGGTTTCCAGGGCGCACTTGATATCGTCAAGCAGGCCAAGATCGAACCTCGACGATACGACAACAATGGAAACCTTCTCATTGCCATTGAGGAGGTTGAAGAGAAGGGACATGTTGAGCACCGAAGTGGAAGCTCAAGTGGACAGAGTGGCGAAGGTAACAACGCTGCAATGTTTACTTCCCATGACGAAGAGAACCAACGCCGAGAGACCTAAGAGGTGTTATACATTAAACGAACGGCCGATACTATGAGTGGTGGCTTTGGCAACTATACCGAGGCATGATACATACCCCTAGAGTGGTTGAGAGCAGAAGAAATTTAGTTGGTCAAGTGTCATGATGAAACATATAGCAGCATATAGATACCCGATTGAGCAAGAGCCTTGGCAAATGTACCAATTTTGTGTAACTTTGACTGCTCCAACGGTGCGTTGCATTGTGAGACTGTATTTCCGAGACTGTTATAGTACACGATTCTCACAATAGGTCAATGAGATGTGCGAGTGAGTTTTCGTATAGGCAACTATGGTTAATTATGCCTAAATTCAACAGCTAGAACTGCTGCCTCACCAACCAAATGCTAGATTCTGTGTGATATTTTGTGGTTTGTTGTATCACAAGCCGATATCTGAGACGTGTTTCAGCTTTGAGTGTGGCCGGTAACAGCTCTAACTTTAGCAGCAGGTCTCCACTAAACAGCTTGACCTCAGGGTATCATTGGCTGTCTTGAGCTACCCCGCCATTGCCTACATGGGTATCGACCTCCTCTCAGACTTGAAGCATCCACGGCATGGATAGCACCTTACAGATACAACATTGTCTGAGAGAACCAAGCTACAGGGGATAAAAGCCAGAATATCACCTTCATAAGGCCCTTCAGCCTCGTGTTTTATTGCGTTATTAGAGTCACATTATTTGTCTGCTCTTGTCTTCTTCTACCTCTTCACCCCACTCAGACCCTTCAACCCCACCTGAGCACCTACCTACCTCTCTACCTATCTCACTTGTACCAACTCCATCTCCTCTAAATCTCAATTTCTTCTCTATCTTCGTCTCTACAAAAACATTTACAATGGTCGACCGTCCAAACAAGCCCTCGGCGCTCGCCTCTACCCCCGCCGCCCCTCCTCAACCCGCCGTCGACATCACTCACGATAACTCCCGCGTCAAGGCCGTTCTTCCTACCGGCGAGAGCGTAGAGGTTCTCCTCCACGGCGCTACTGTCATCAGCTGGAAGGATGCTCCAGGGGCTGAAAAGCTCTGGGTTAGCGAGTCTGCTGCTCTTGATGGAAGCGCTCCTGTTCGAGGAGGTATTCCCATCGTCTTCCCGGTACGAAACTCCATAACACTCCCTCATGATAGCTTGTCTAATTTGTGTAACTACAGGTCTTCGGTACTGCCCCCGACCACGAACCTGTAGCCAAGCTTCCCCAGCACGGTTTTGCTCGCAACTCGCGATGGGAGTTCCTTGGAAAGTCTACCAGCGAGGGCTCTAGCTCCAGCGTGAAGCTCGACTTTGGTCTTTCCTCCGAGAGCATCAGCGACGACTTCAAGGCTCTTTGGCCCTACAAGTTTGCTCTCATCTACAGTGTCTCGCTTGATCCTGAAAGTCTTAACACTACTATTGTTGTTACCAACGATGGCGACACTGCTTTCGACTTCCAGACCCTTCTTCACACTTACTTCAAGATCAGCGTATGTTATATAGTGCTTATACATGGGGTACTAGAACTAACTTGTCTTAGGAAATCTCTTCCACAGAGGTCACCGGCCTCGAGGACTCCGTCTACTTCTCCAAGGTCTCCAGCTCAGAGGCAACCCAATCCGGCGCCATCACCTTCTCCGCCGAAACCGACTCCATCTACACCCCGGCCAAGGGTCCCTCGCACCCAGTCGTCATCTCAGAGTCCGGTACTCCCCGCTTCCGTATCGTCCGCGATAACCTCGACCAGGTTGTCGTCTGGAACCCCTGGGTCGACAAGTCAGCCGGTATCAAGGACTTTTCTCCTAAGGACGGCTGGAAGAACATGCTCTGCGTTGAGCCCGGCTCTGTCAAGGGATGGCAGAAGCTGGAAAAGGGTGATGCTTTCGAGGCGGCGCAGACTATCATTCTGGTTTGACTTGACAAGAATGAGGGAGTGAGGAGATTCAAGATATGACAGTTTTACGTAACGGCAGCACAATAATTTGAGATGGACATGATATGAATTAACTTGTGTTTTGAAAGACAAGCCCGTATGCTTAGATTAGAGATGAAAGAACGCGCCAAATAACAAGGTCACTGTCATCAGTGCTGTGTCTATCACTCAAGATTTCTCACAGAACGCATCTAAGTGAGTAAATTGCTCATTCTTTCATTCCAGATTGGTGCCATGCTGTTTACTGCTCCTATTTTGTTCCAATGTACATTTTTCTTTCATGTCAAATTTCAGTGTCTCCATATCCTCAGGCTGATCGTGCCTTATTCTCCCTAGAAAAATGATCCGCAACTAAGAAAGCCAGCTCAAGAGCCTGCTTCTCGTTGAGTCTTGGGTCACAGAAACTAGTGTAGTTTGTCGACAAATCATCCTCGTCTAAGCCTTCGCTACCACCCAAACACTCTGTGACAGCATCGCCAGTGAGCTCAAGGTGCATACCGCCGAGGTTGCTACCCTCCTCTTTGTGAATGCGTAGTGTCTCCTCAAGCTCACGGTAGATGTCGCCAAAGCGACGTGTCTTGATGCCTGTGGGTGTGGATAGTGTGTTGCCGTGCATAGGGTCGCATTGCCAGACGACTGTACGACGGTACTCGGAGTCCTCAACCGCGCGAATGTGCGTGGGGAGGAGGTCGCGCACCTTGGCAGCACCGTAACGAGTGATGAGAGTGATCTTTCCGGGCTCACGAGAGGGGTTCAATGTGCGGAGGAGAGAGAGAAGGTCTGAGGCTGGTGTTGTAGGACCAACCTTGATGCCAATTGGGTTAGCAATTCCGCGGAAGAACTCAACGTGGGCATGATCGATCTGGCGAGTACGATCACCAATCCAGATGAAGTGTGCAGAGGTATCATAGTACTCCTTCTTCTCGCCATCATCGGCTGCAGGAGTAGGGCTTGAGGTTCTGGCAGTAGGCTTCTCAAGCAAGCGAGTCAAAGACTGCTCGTAGTCAAGGAGGAGACCTTCATGACTGGTGAACAGCTCTACGGAATCGAGCTCTCCAGGACGAGCATTGATGACCTGCAGGAAGCGCAGTGTCTGCTGGATACTCGAAGCAATGGCTGAGTACTTCTCCTTTAGCTCTGGGTCTCTCACATGTCCCAGACCCCAGTCTAGAGGTCGATGAAGATCAGCAATGCCAGAGGCGAGAGCAGCGCGAATGTAGTTGAGGGTAGCAGCAGAATGGTGGTAGGCCTTTACAAGGCGGTTGGGATCGATCTCTCGATCTTGAAGACGAAAGCCATTGATGATATCGCCCTTGAAGCTAGGAACTTCCTTTCCATCGACCATCTCAGTAGGACTAGAACGCGGCTTCGCATACTGTCCAGCCATTCGACCAATACGCACAACTCTTTTGTTGGTTCCCCAAATGAGGACAACACTCATTTGCAGTAGCAGTTTGATCTTACTCTCAATTGGGCCCTGACGACAGTAGTCGAAGAGCTCTGCGCAATCACCACCTTGGAGAAGGAAAGCATTGCCTTGTGCGACATCGCGAAGATGAGCTTTGAGGGCAATGATCTCATTGGGATGGACCAGAGGAGGAAGTTGAGTGAGTTCCTCGACAGCCTTGGCGAGAGGCTCTGCGTCAGGGTAGTTGGGCGATTGCTTGATGGGCTTTGAGCGCCAGGAGGAGGGTTCCCAGCCAGCAGAGGAAGATGAAGCCATTTTGTGTGTAAGAGGTGAGATGAGGGAGAGATTCAAAACTGGCGGAGTCAACCGCACAAAGGAAAGAATCAAGTGCCCGACTTGATTAGTGTGTTGTGATGTTTATGAAATTGTTGAATATTTGTGGAGGAATCGAGGTTATTGTATGGAGATGAGAGTGAGTGAGTCACAGAACAAAGACATGGACTGCACCTGCACCGAAAAAGTGAAGTTTATTTCAATTGAGTGAGTTAACAAAGAAATGTGGCGTTGCCGATGGTAGCCACGCATAAACGCGGCGCATGTGGCGTAGACAATATGAACACCAACACAAGAAGCATCCCTATTGTTTGAAGAAGTTGTAGAGTTTACAGGCAAGAGTTTGGTATTAGATACAGAAGATGATGTTTCTCAAATATGAGCACATGGTGATCAACTTCTGACCATGGCGCATCAATTGAGCTGCCAGTTCCTTTGCAGCTGAGGAAGCAGAATGAGCTATGAAATAATGATATGTATGCCACATTCAACAATCATGAAATTGTAACCCCAATGGCTTAAACTTCTGGCCTTCCAAGGTATAGAGACATGCTCTGTTCTGTACTCTAACAAGCTCACTCAGAGGTCTCCACAAGCTAGAACTGAGCTCAGTGAGCTGCCCCTCCAACCCCACCACAGCTCCCTCTCCACTACCAACCACTGAACTACACTCTCACCTCCACTTCACTTCACTTCACTTCACTTCTACACATTCCACCAAAACCATGACCGACGAAACTCCCTCTCAAACCGCAAAGTCCGCCGAGGACCGCAAAGCAGCCTCCGCTCTCGAGAACCTCGACGCCGCAGACTCACCCTCTACACCACCAAACGTCGTCGACGCCGACGCTGCCAACAAAGCCATCAAGAGCCTCGGCGGCGCAAACAAGACCTCTACTGCTGCCACTTCCCACAAGAACGTCAAGGTCGACGCTGCTGATGTTACGCTTCTTGTCGATGAGCTTGAGCTGCCAAAGGCAAAGGCGACCGAGTTGTTGAAGAATAATGAGGGTGATGCTGTTAAGGCTATGAGGGCGTTTATCAAGGCGTGAGGGAGTACGATATGGCTTCGGGGTTTGAATAATCAGCTCGGGAAGGGAATTGGAAGGACGACGATGAGGTATGATATACCAGACACAATCTAGACCTATAAAAGTGTCTCACAATTCAACAGTCACCTTCAAACGAGCAAGAAATATAATGTCAATCGCCATGATGGAATTATCACTTTGTCAAACACAAAAAATGTGTACCTTAATCAATCAATCCTCCAAACGCCGAGTCAGGTCCTGTCCATCCCGTGGTATTCCATTCCATCCCGTCAAAACGAGTGATTGTATGCCATGACGTGTGTTCGCAATTCTAATGTGACCCATAAACTCCAGACCTAAACCTTTCCATGCACAATTATTCTGCCTCCACTGTATGAACACCTTTACTCTATTGCCAAGTTCTAGCCAGAGGGCTACCGATCTTGGGGGCAAACTGAAGACTCTTACGCCGTGCGGCCATGAGGCGCATCAGGACGTTGTCATCCTTGGTCTCGCTGATGATGCCAGCACCCAACTCACGGAAGGGGTTGGCCTTGGGAGGACATGTTCGCATAAGGAGAGCATCCTTAGTAGGGGAGTCACCCATGTCGTCGTCGTCACCATCATCAGATGGAGTGTCAGGGACAAGGTTGGCAGCATAGCGAGCAATAGCCTCAGGGGCCGGAGTCTTGGGAACAGGGGTCAGAATAGCTTCAGACCACTCAAAATCCTCCATTTCCTCGTCTTCATCTCCTTGATCTGAAGGTGTATACATCCATTGTGTGCTCTCGCGACGGTTGATGGGTGTAGAAGGAGCTGTGCGAGAGCTTCCCTTGGTAGGGCTGCTGACGAGCGTGCCGTTCATGTTAGCCAAAGCCTTGGGCTCCATACTCTTGCGGCGACGAGCTCCACCCCGAGGGACGTTGCTGATGTCGATCTTGTAGGGACTTTCCTCAACCCAGTCATTCTCACGCTCACAACTATTTCTGGTTAGCACTGAATCAAAGAATTGGGAAGGCTTCGACTTACTCAAGCACCCAACTGACCCCGACACACTGGACAATTCCGTTGCTCTCACGGACCTTCTCCAGTGTGCGCTTGCTGCCATCCTTGAAGACAACATGTGTGATTCCAACCTTACTGGATGTCACATCGTTGCCAGAACCACTGGGGTTCCAGCTCCATGACTTCATGCACTTGGCACCCATTTGTGTGAGCAATTCCACGAAGATGCTGCTGGCATCAGCTCCCTCGCTGGTGTACACATCAACAAAGACGACAGCTCCACGAAGCAGAGCAGGGTCGACATCACGTCGGGGAGTTCTGGCGGGTGTGCCCAACGATGACCAGAGCTCAGACTTTGAGGGTGTAACAGGGGCAGGAGTTGAAGGGGCAGACGGGACCTCGGCAATTGTTGCTGGCATACTCTTTCTACCCTTGGTTGGGGAGTAAGAGATGACAGACGCACTCCTGGTAGGTCCTGAGGGGCGCTTAGGAGCAACTCGCGATGCGCTGAAGCTGCGCTTCTTCAGAGGAGAAGGAGATGAGTCGTCTGCAGGCTTCAGAGGAACCTTTGTGGTGGTGTTGAATGTCTTCATGACTGGACGAACAGGTGTAATAGGGGCCATAGCAACAGGGGCCTCGTTCTCATCACCGTACTCCTGGCTAGCCTCGGAGAGAGTGTCATCAAAAGCCTCAGTGTTGACAACCTCCTCAAGGACCTCAGGCTCCATCAGAGACATCTCGTTAGCCTCGTTAGCCAACTCAACATCCTCTTCAGTAACCTCCATGTCATCGAAAGTGGGTTCAACAACCTCGGCAGTCCTGTCCGCCTGCAGTTCCTCCATACCTGCACGTACGGTCATTTCGTCTTCGAAGAAATGGGTTGAAGCGGGTGACCCCTCGGATCGAGGAGTAGCTGACTTGTTAGAGGGCTTATCTCCACCGTCCAGAGAACCCATCTTGATAGGAGTGCTGGCCTTCCAAGAGCCAAGTCGATCAGCGAGTGCGCTGAATCCACCCATAGAAGCTCGAGAAGTCTTAGGTGTCTTGCGAACAAATGGTGTTGGGGTAGTCGGTGCTGCACCCCGAGGAGCCATAGTTTCGTCCTCAGAGTCCGAGTCTTGAGAGGGCTCCAGATCCTTCTCCCTGAGCTGGAACATAGGGTTTTGTTCTTGCTGAGGAGACTGAGCGGGAGTTGAATTTTTGGATTCAGATTCTTCAGGTGTGTCGTCTGCCTCTGCATTCTCCTCATCAACGACCATGCTGTCCTCTTGGTCGGTAAGATCGTTGACTTCTTCGACTGATTCTATGACTGCTTCAGCCTCAGTTACAATCTCTTCCTGAACTTCGGCGACAGTTTCGACTTCCACCTGAGGCTCTTCGAGAGTCTCCATGGAAGCTTCAACTGGAGCAGGCTCTTCCTCAGTCTCATCGACAATCCCCATCTCTTTCTTCAAGGCAGGATCAGCATGACGAGGAAGTACAACAGACAAGCGACCAGGGAATTGCAAGTTCTCAATTGGCTCATTGAAGACATCATCGTCAACGGTATCAAACTCCATCTCGGCTTGTTCCTCCGACATGAGCTTATCTGAAGGTCGGGTAGAAGGGGCACGACTAGGAGTATCCATAACCAGAGGCTTCATGACTGGTGGTTCGCCCAGGTCCGCGACATCTCTAGGTCGTGGCTCTGTGACCGGTTTCAGTCCAGGCATGGCCCGTTTCGCAGGTGAAAGAAGAAGCGACGCCTTCATTGCTGATTGGCTCTGTTGAGGCTTGAGCGATGTTCCGAAGTTCAGTCCCTTGATGGGTGATTGTGGTCGCTTAGCCGCAGACATGAGAAGAGAATTCTTGAATGAAGTACTCTCTCCAGCTTGGGCAGTGTCGTCCTGGGCCTTCTTCATTGTAGATCCGGGCAGAGCAACAGGACCGATTCGGCGAGCTGGTGATCTCATTGTATCCTTGAGAGGTGAAGCTGGCAGCCTCTTTGCAGGGGATAAGCTGATTCCACCAAGATCTGGTGGATTTGTGATGCTGTCTGAAGTATTTGTTGACTCGGTAGATTTTTCGGTCGGCTCAGACTGGGCTTTAGCAGCACTGGTAGGAGGCTTGATCGGGTTCTTCTTCATGGGTTTGACAGGCGGCATGTCACCGGCGAGTTCGTCCTCGGAATCATCGTCCCTCGAAACAGGTATCTGGGTAATCTTCTTAGGACTTAAAGGCTTGTTGTCTGTCGACTCAGCGAATCTTACCGCCGCTCTGGTCGTTCGACTTCCAGCTGCTCCTCCACGTTTGGCTGGCCGGCCTCTGATTCCGGGCCGAGCAGGCTCCTTGGCCTCGACGGCAGGCTCAATGTTCTCCTTGTCGGGCTCTTCGAACTTGACAGCCTTTCTTGCAGCAGGTTTGGCAGCGGTTGTTGATTTTGTAGTTGTCGTGGTAGTTGTGCGAGTGCGAGTGATTGTCTTCTTTGCAGGTGCAGGAGCTGGCGCAGGAGCAGACTCTTCTGGTTCAGCAGCAACAGCCTTTCGAGGCCGGCCCCGAGTAGCTCTAACAGGTGCAGCAGTCTCCTTGGGAGGTTCTGTAGCCGTCTTCTTGACTGCACGGCCTCTTGTGGGTTTCGCTGGTGCTACAGGTTGAGCCTCAGATTCTTGCTCCTCGGTCTTCTTTGGTCGGCCACGCGTTCTTCTGACAACAGCAACTTCGCGTTGCTCCTCCTCTTCCTCATCCGCTCTTGTCTTTCTCTTAGCGGCTGTGCTTTTTGTGCCTGCTGTCGCGGTACTCTTTGCCCGCGCAGCAGCTGTGACGATCTTTGTGGTCTTGACCGAGGGATCAGTAGCCTTTGCGGCAGCTCTAGCCCGGGTCATTCTCTTGGGTGGTGACTCCATGGTGATTATGGTTTGCTGTGTTGTTGGTGTATGGTTAGTATGTAGAAAAAGAAAGAGATTAAGTAGGCAGCATCATGTACGATGATGGATTTTGTTTATTGCAGGTCCCTGATCGGGTCGAGGGTCTTCAGTGGACAGGCCGTGTTTGGCGCCGTTGCTGGGCAACGGCCCGCTAAAACGGCAAGGATGCAGATCGTAGCTGCCAACCGTGAATGTTTGCCCCGCAACCGGGAATTATCCCATGTCCATAACGCGTATGGATAAGTCTGTAGCGTGCTTCTAGACATCCAATGGAATAATTGTTGACTTTAAACACGATCAAATGTCTTGGATGTCATCGCGTCTCTTTGCCGCATACTCATTGGTCCTCGAATTGGAGATGAATCAGGAAGGTCTAGTCTTGGGCCGCAGGAAGTCTACACTAATGATATGGAGATCTACCATCTCCACCAAATTCACAAAAAAGTGGCATCGCAATAAGAGACAAAGCACAAAAAGAGGAACATACAACACCAGGTATTCGCTGGTCGTCACCGACCCAACTACTAATCCGGCGCTTCGGAGCTTGACTATGGGAGAGCAGACGGGGAATCTTGTCCCCCGAACGAACTCGCCCGAGGTTTCTCCGTTCACCCCGCCGCATCGGGCCCCGAGTCACGTGGTAGCCGGCCGACGTCGGTGGAGGGCCAAGGGTCCACAGAAACGGTTGACAACGGTGCGAGAAAAGTGGATACCGTCGCCCTCCGTTCCGGCCTACCGTATCCTAGGCGCCGTAGTGCAAACCCCGGAAAGCCCGCACCCCTCACCTCACCTTCTCCGCCCCCTCCCCGGCTCAGGGGCTCGATATACTCCCCTCCATCATGCAGACTTAAGCGCTGTCTGCCCACCCGGGCAAAAAGATAAACAGAGTCAAGGCAATTTAGGGTTCTTTGTCTTTTGGCTGGGAATCTTGAGGCCGTGTTTTGTCATGTGAGGACTCCTTTTCCCCAAGGCTCTGCCTCATCCCGCGTTGCCCCTCGTCACTATGGTGTGTCTTACTTACAACCTAATCTTTTCCCATCTTTATATCTCTCCAAAGACCCATATCAAACCTCCAAACCGCAACTGGCGTCTCCATATGAATTCTAGAATGTCAAAATCTCAATCACGCAAAGACTCTATAGATCCTGTATCTATAGAATGGATCTTGAAGCCGAAACAGACCCGTGAGGGCATGTTTGAAGAACAAGATGGCCTTCGAGAAATGGTCGTCAAGTATCAGGAAGAACCCCTCACAGCGGCAAGCTCCTTGACAGAGGGGAGAAAGAAGCAGACCGACAACATGTGGGAGCAATGGAAAAAGTAAGTTTTGCCGATGTCTCCTGTTATGTCTTTCGTCCAAGAGTATCGCTCACACCTAAGCTCCATCCTCAGGTATGCACTTAGCTCCGGCTGCGACACAGAACAGGTCTGGGTCGATGTTTGCATGGGCAGAGACGAGACCTCCACGCCGCACTTCCGGGCATTTCTGTGCGAGTACGTCAAGAGGTCGGTAACATACCGTCCTTGTTTAGACGCTCGAGAGTGGCATGAAGTGCAGACGATAAAACAGGCTTCGACGATCCAAGATGTCTGGGCGACTCTTGTCAAAGCAGCTGATCTGAAAGTCATCAGCCCGCGGAGAAAGGCTGAACCGCTGGATGGACGATGGAGCCTTGATTACTCCTCGCAGAAAAGGGGTAGTCGAAATACTACAATCTGCGAGGTTGGGAAGGTAAGGCTCACCACCCTCCTCATCCACGCGTTTCTTACATTAACCTTTCGATGTAGTGGATCTCTACCGAGGCCAAGAGCATGAATCTCTCTCTGGAGCAATCTTTTGAGAAAGTAGAGACTACAACGGAAGATCTGTTACTGCTTCTACACACCCTCTGGAACAGGGCAGTAGATGTTATCTGCAGCGCTGAGCATCGCGTGGCCTTTCACAGTGCAATCATTCTTCTGGGAGTTGGCGGTTGGCGGTCGAAGAGCATCCTTGATATGACATACGAGGATGTTGAGATTGCACGTGTACGAGACCCCAAAAACCCCGGGAAGCCTGCCCTTGTTGCAACAATCACTATCCATCACGTCAAACAGCGGGCCAATGTCGCTCGCAGAGACCAGAGAAATAAGTAGGTGTACCCTGTCTACCCGCTCCACTGTCACATGTTGCTAAAGATATACAGACTCAAATTTTCCATCACGTTTGTTCCCTGCAAATCGCTTTGCATTCTCAGCCTTATCCTCTGTAAAGCCTTCGCCAATAAGGCGTTTTTCGGGGGATACCGCACTCTTGAAGAGCTTCTCCCAAATGATCACCAGTTTGTCAGTAAGGATACAGACTATGAACGAATACCCTGGCGCAGTGATATGTCCAAACGAAAACTTATTCCATTGACTTATCACCGTCTGTTAGAGATATGGACTCGATGTCTCTTCGTGATGGGCATGCGTACGTGCGTACGGATATACTCACTGAGAGTGGGCACAGCCGGGAAACTAGACGGTAAGTGACAACGAACCTAACATACAGATTATCGTGATCTCATTCGTTGCTCTAGGACAATTAACTTCAGCCCTCCGAAACTACATACTGTCGCATTCATCGGGAGTCTATGAGGCCAGCTACCACCCGGTGCATCTGCGAGAGAACCTAATGAGAATTTCTTTTGGAGCTTTGGCTGGTGAGAAGGACCAGCTCCTGACTCAGATGCGGAGAACGAGCTTGAGGCGTGACCCTCGGGCTCCAATATACATCACAAGCGAGGATTTAGACAGTTTTGAGAAGAGGCGAGACCTGACTGCACTCAGAAAGTTGCCCTCCAATGATGTAGTGAAAGCAAAGATCAAGTATATCAGGGACAGCTTGGAGAAGCTCCTCATCGATCGAAGGCGCCGGGAGTATTTCGAAAACATCGATAAGGGTAGACCGGTCGAGGACCTCGTCAATACTCGTTCGACAGACCCGCGCGAAAGACTCCACAAAGGCATCAGCGATGTTGCACGACATATAGCTCCGTTCTTTGAGGATGAAGTGAGCAACGCAGAGCTCATTCAGAACCTAACTGGCTTCCTTGATGGTACAAGAATTATCGACAATATACGGCTGAATCAGCCCAGACCTATGGACGACCAGGAGAAGACGACTGACAAACCAACACCTTGTTGCCTACTATGTCCTTCATCCAGCTTTTCCAATCCTCGGAGCCTCAGTAGGCACGTTTGGAAGACCCATGAGTTCGAAAAACAATTCTACTGCCCGGAATGCCAAAGGATTGGAAATGGTCTGGTTACCGTTGCAGCTGGTCGAGAAGCTTGGAGTTGCCACTTGGTCAATTACCACGACAAGATACATGTGCCTAATCCCGTATCTGCCAAAACGGCGTATTGCCCCTTTTGCGCCAAATACGCTACGCCTAGGGGTTTCAGTTTACATTACAATCAACACCGAGGACGCATTAACAGACCTTTCTTGTGCCCGGAATGCGAACGGCAGGGCAGAACCCATCAAATTGTTGGAGGTGACGACAGCTGGATCTCCCATGTGAGAAAGTCTCACGGTGGAGATTGGAACGTCTACGGAGCTGTGATCACTGGTAGTGATGGTCAAAAGGCCCAATCCCTTGGTAAAAGGAAGATGGAGGATGAGGATGTGCCGCGCAAGCGGGTAAAAACACCAGAACCAGAATCAGGCTTGGACGTGAACTGGACGGCTCAATGTGCAGGAGAGCACGGTGAAGAGGAATTTTGGGTTACGGGCTATGATGGAGATTACGACGAGGTTGTTGCGTACAGAGGTGTTTATTGACGGGCGATCGCTAGGTCAATTGACCCGGTTCTTGCTCTACCCTTTAAGAAATTCTAAGCGTTCGAAAAGGATATGTTGTGCCATGCTTGTATGGCCCTGTTAAGTACTTCATAGGGAGATCCATGCTGCCGATCGTTGATATACATTTCTAAGAAAGGTCCTCAGAGATATGTCGCGGTGAATGGAACGAGCTGGGCGAATTCTTGGAGAGAATAAGTGTCAGCGGAGAGCGTACGTGGCGATGTGCAAAGACAACCTTGCTAAGGTTCCTTGCCCGGTGAAAAGCTATCTCTTTGCACAAGCCTCCAACGTGTCAAGGTCACACAGAGTTTGCCCGAGGCATCTCTTGAAAGGTTGATCAGAGCAAAGACTGAGGTACAATAGGGTTTTCAGTACAGTATGAGATTCAGATGTCACGGTAAATTGTGAGGGAGCATCGGGGTGAAATACCTAATCCTCACCCCATGCGACAAAAGTGATTGGCTCGTGTTAGCGCTCGGGCAAAGATTAGTTATCGCTTCAGGACGCCGAGAGTCTGCATCCTTGGTCCTAGCCTGACCAATCATAGTTACGCCTCAAACACAATGTTTGAGAACCTGGACCCCTAAGCGCCCGGCATCCAGGTCTGGGAAGGGTTGCGAGTGCCTGGGGATCGGCACTCGAGTCTCATAAGCCTGGGGCAATAGTACTTAAGAAGCACTGTGCTCTCGCTACTGAGGCCTGTCGTTGAACATTTTTACAACTACTCCTCACGGCCGTTCATATTAGTGACACCATGTCCTCACATGATTTTCTCGTCTCAAAATGCGGCTCGCTATCCGTGACAGTGGAGCAGCTGCTTTCAACATTGACTGCATTGCGTACTACAGTCAGCATTGAAACCCCTCAAAAGAATCGAGCTACCCGGTTTACAACGCGAGTAGCTGAGCGAAGCGACAATTCCGCCACTGACCTCCTATGGAGAATTTTATCAGAGTTGGATTGCTTGGTCGACCGGTCTCAGGCACTGCAATCGCAAGTGGAGGACATCAATGGCATCATATTGCGACGTAATGACTCTAACCCGGCCGAGTTGGAGGACGGTAACAACACCATACACACCGTAAGCCAGTCGACAGAGTCTCGCACCATCACGGGCTCCGACCAACAAGCAGACTCAGCGGTGGTGGTTTCCGACAGTGTAATGGCTCGGTCAGTGCCGTTACACTCACTCGAAGCCGAAGGTGACGACATCACCGACTACTGTGTAACCCAGGTACCAACCACTCCGAACTCAGACAAGCGGAACTCAATGATTAGCCCGCATGCAAGGCCTGAGAGCGGTACATCTACAAGAAGCTCCAGGGCCCGGTATATATCACCAGCCAGCTCTACTGCAACTCACCTGACATGGCCAGAGAGCCCTGCTTGTGCCTTTGGTCAAGATGCATCCATACCAGACGTTGGCTACACTGAAGATGACGAGCAGGCACCATCATTTTCAGCTGAAAACATCGATGCAACCGCATCCAAATACAAGAAGGCCATCGCCGACCATGAGCAGCCGCAAAGCCTTGCAGCCGATAACAAAGCTAGGTCTCTCGATCCCCACCAACCAGTACTGGTAGACGACGACGACACAAACGCTTTACGCAATGAGGAGCATGACTTAGCAGTGCAAATTCATTCACATGAAGATGAAGATGAAAACGATGCACACGGCCTGAATACCAGACCTGAGGCCCCATCGTCAACTGGTACTGCCACTACACGATTCATGTCACCGAGCATATCATGCTCTTCAGCTCCTCAAGCAACGGCCATCCTGTCTTCCACAGACATGGAAAGACTTGTCCCCAAGCTTGCGGAAATAGAACGCGAAGGTGTCGGACAACATATTTCGGTTCCCGTCCTCGACGTAAATCTAGCAGATATACAAGATAGAGTCGACGTGGACGACGAAAACTGGCAGTATACGAGCATTCGATACGATGCAGGCCCGGAAGGTCAGGGATATGCTAGTGTCTATATCTCGCATAGCAAACCTTCGATCAACTGGCCAGCATTTACTACCGAACTAGGGCGGCCAACCACCGAAGAAGCCAGAGACATATTTGAAAATACCATCCAAAATCCACCGGAAGGAGAAATTCCCTACTGTGTCGGCCATGCGAATATTCTTTCTGATAAGCCGCTCAACCCTGGATCCATCATTACGGAAAACCCTGCTTTTAAGGACCTGCATGCCCAATGTCACCATATCGGTAGTCATCTTTCCGCAAACCGAATACGCTGCGAAGAAATGACTTCTGTAGAGCAAACCAGCACAGGCCTAGCATATCGCGGTCTTCGATCTTACAACGAGGTTTACTTCGGGACCGGATATAAGCTGTGGCTAGCGATCGCGAAACATCACATTGCCAAGTTTGATGCGTTCATCAAAGCAAATTGGAGTTGCAACAAATGTAACCAGGCAGTCTCACACCAAAATCTTTTGCTTGCACCTTCGAGGCTGAAGAAGGAGGGCATTGACTATATCATTGCTGTCGTTGGACGTGGGGAAGCGTTCTGGACCTTTCCTGGACAGCAACATGCGACCATCAACTTTGGCTACAGCGCTGCCCGGTCGATAGAGTACTCACACCCGGAAGACAAGCTAGATTTCAAGGGCGTCATCCAGTGTTCTGATTGTGGTATGTTCGAAGTCGGAAAAGAATACGGCGCTGCCACCGCCCTGGCGTTGGCGTTGGGGCCTCGCCGAACGCCGCTGGTATCAACGTCATCCAACCGTAAACGCAAGGCACATCAGGAGCTCCCCAAGACCCCTTGTAAAATGAGAGCGCGCACAAACACTGCCACTAGACGGGAGCTAAGCAAGATTGAGGGCCAGCTAACAGCTATACCCTATCACTCTCCACGAATCGACCGTCAAAATCCGTCCTCCACGGAACTGGACGTCTACAAGCGAGCGGCTGCAGTTCGTAGCAAGCTAGCGATACAGCAATTCTCCAGTCTCGTGCAGGAATGGAGGGAGAAACAATCTACCGTTGCCGTGGATCCAACTAGGCATTCGCTAGACCAGGCGGTGGTGATGGTGAAACATTGCACGGGGAAAGCAAGGTTACAGATGCTTCGCCTTCGGCTCGCTCAGAGAAGACTTGCGCAAGAAACCGAAAAATTGAAGGGACCCATACAAATAAATCACCAGCCAGCTTTTCTTGACGATCTTGCATCCCGTCACGGCATGACGAAGACCGAGCTGCAGGGCCATCTTAGTGATGGTAGACGATGGGATCGGATATGTGGACCGTACGATGGATTGCTACCCTTCATTCTCCTGGACACATATAACGATTTTGGAATCTCCAAGCGAGAGTGGACGATGCTCGGTCGCAGGGAGCATATCGAAGAAGCTGACGCGTTTCACAGTCTTCTTGATGATGAATACATAAAGAATCTTTCCGCGGCAGGAAAGGTTTTCGAAGATATGATCTCTGGAGCACCAGTGGTTTTCCTTTGGGAGGAGAGCGGATTTGATCTGGCCGCGGACAACGTCGATGTTCTGCTCAAACAGTATGCTGTCAAATGAGGGGACAAAGCTCGCTTGAATAGAGCACGCCCACCGCTTGGCTAATCGAGGTTCCCGGCACAACGTTTCATTGATCAGAGGCTCATTCAGTGACAGCAGAGAGCACCTGGGGGTAATCATTTGGGGAACGAGGGGTCTCGGTTAGTGGGCTTAGTGGGCCTAGTGGATCTCCAACCTCCACTGTATCTACAACGATAGTTTCTCCTAGTCCAGACGTCCTGTTAGTACTCTCGTTAATATGATTGCGCATCTACGACTGCCCTTCGCGCTAGCTCGTGATCATGTTATTGCATCTGGTGCCGCTGGCCATGTGCTTGCCATCAGCCAGCGTATCGTGCTAAAGTGCCCAACAACATTCGACAACCCCGCTCCTTCGCAGGAGGCTGACATGAAAGAGAATACTGAGAAAATGGAGAGTGAGAAACGAATTTACTCTTTGTTGCGCGAGAAACCCACCCTCATATTCTCATAAGTCCTCTTTGTGTTCCCCAGGGTATCTTTCTCCATAGGCAAGCTATGACCCTTCATGATCGACTTGAAGAGTGTCTCAGCAAGCCATTACCAGAACAGATAGAGGAGCGGTGGATCAGACAACTCTCAAGCGCTTTGGCTTGGCTAGAACATCTTGGACTGATTCATGGGGACCTTCGCCCTAAAAACATCTTTCCTACTGCCCGCGGTGACGAGGGCGATATCCAGCTGGGGGATTTTGACTGCGCGGTTGAGAAGGGGTCCCAGCTACTTGCCTCAAGCGAACCGTTTTGCAAAGTGCTCAAGAATTACGAATTGCCAGAAGGGAGTGCCATCACTGAGCAGTTCTCTCTTGGTTCCTGCATCTACACAATTCGATTCCAGAGAATTCCTTGGCATGATCTTGACCCACCAACACGAGTTCAGAAGATCATGAACGGTGAACTCCCAGAGTCGTCTTCAGACGCTCTCTTTGGGGAGCTGATGTCCAGGTGCTGGATCGGTGACTTTGAATCCCTACACTCGGTTGAGCAGGAGATCATACGGCTGCTACAAAAAGAGAGGGGAGTTCAAGTGGTTGACGCGATGCTAGGCTCAATGAATCCTGACTTGATCTCAACATTAAAACGAGAGTGTGTAGAGTTTCTAGAACTAGAACGGAAGAAGAATGGGGCGATGTGAGGAGGAAGCAGAGATTTGTATCTAAGATGTCGTGATAATCTAATAGAACACAATCTTCTCTTGCGCCCACGACATCCAGAAACAAAGGTGGCAGTGAGCCGACGCCGAGAATATCCTCATCCTGATCGATCCCATGCTCGAAAGCGAAACATGACCTGCCACCAGCAATATTGGTTGGCCCAGAGAGGTCCAACGCGCGACGAGCAACGGTATCTACAAACCAATCACCAATTGTCACAATTCCAGCATACACAATTGGTCAGAATCGCGAATTCGGTTTCCCTGTACTCCATATAACTGCCTGTTTATCCCATTCTAGATAAGTGAGTAATTCCGCTTGCCATTTCTCCCCCTCTAACTCCTGGACCTCGGGAGGACCATAGTGACCCATTGCAATACACCCAAGCAGTGTACACAAACGTCTTGACGATTTTGCCATGGGTACTCGAGGGCTGTGGGCATTTCGATATGGCGGAAAGTACTATGTATTTTGGAATGAGTAGTAAGCGGTTGCCTGCCCCTTTCTATCTGCTGGCTGATTGACACGCTAACATTTTCATTTTAGCGATTCGGACGAGCTGGGCGAAACCATCGCTAATGGCGTCCCACGGGACTCTTCTAAGCTTCAGGCATGGATGGACGAGAAGCGAGGCGACTGCGAAGTATTGAAACAGCGCTTGGAACGCGCATGGCTCATCTCACCCGACTCTGGCGGTAAGTTAGAGCTGCTGTCCGAAATCGCCGGATCAGAAGACTTGTTATTCGCACCAAGCTACGTGAGACCCCACGGCGATCTGTTCCTAGAATACACCGTCGTGGTCGATCTCGACCGAGAACTCCTCGACTGTGATGGGGTTTGCTTCTTCTTCTTGGCCCAGCTGCCACAAACCTCCATCCAGGCGTTGTTCAAGCCTGCCAATCGGTACTGGCTGGGGCTCAACACAGAGCCAAAACACCCTTGCATCACAACCAATGCGGTGTCTGCGCCGCCCCATGATAATGAGGAAGTGATTGCTTCCAAATACCGTACGCTATCCCCTCGACTTGAGGTGCCCCTATTTCCCATGACTACGACAATGACGGCCTCGGAGGCCTTGGTGTCGTCCATGACCCAGGTATTTGCCCTCGTGAACCAAATGTACGGTCGCGCTATCACCCAAGCGCGCGATACGTGCTTCGAAACGGACCACCTGTTCCGCGAGGTGAGCTACCTGCTACTCAGTATGGCTTCCTGCTCCCCCGATCGCGTCAGGTTCGCCAATGCCGAGGGATTGGGGTGGCCAACTACAGCATACGAGTCCCTGGGTCATCTCTCAGTTGCTAAATATGGCATTCTTGGGGGCGATGGTGATGCCCAGCCCCGAGAACTGGTCTCGACCTTCCTGAGCGACTTCCACGAGGCCTACAAGGCTCCTGGGAGTGCCCCATATGCCACATCGTACTGGATGGGCCCGGTTTTTGTATGGCTGACACGCGATGTGCTGTCCCGGTCGAGATTTGAGGCCGCGATCTACGCGGCCGTGACAGAGGGCCGAGCTGTCCCGGGCAAGCGCGACTTTCCAGTGGTTGTGTTTTCCATTCGACATTTTGTGCTGGTTCGCGTAACACCCACTGTAGTGTTCCACTCAAAGCGCTATGCTCTATGGACCGAACCCGCTACCGTCGAGATGTCGTATATCGATACTGAGCATGTTGAATTTCCGTTCCGACGCCCCGCAACACTCGAAAACTCGGTCAATTATGGTATACCCGGTAATACCGACTGGGTTTCCGACAACCGCCAGCACAGCTTCGAAGAGCTCGCTCGTTTTTTCATTAGTACAAGTTCGCACTTGGATAGCCAATCGTTCAGGTAATGCCTTGGTCTACTTCATTTGCCCGTTGCTGGGCCCAGTCAGTTGTCCTTTTGCGCTCTGTATTATATCTGCTATACGATTCACTGACATAAGTCTGCACAGGGAACTTGGCAAGTTTGCTATGGATAGGGAGCTCACGATCATAAATCAGCTTGAAGGAGAGCCTGATTTATTGCAATTTTTTGACCAAGACGAAATAGAGCAAAGAGGTTTATTCTCCCAGTTGAACCACCCAAATGTCATAGATGGCCAGGTCCGATGCATTTTAGTTATCCGAGCAAGCAACAGCTCCTGCACGTCAAGCATGCTTACCGTACCAGTACTGTGGGAGCGATGGGCTAACCCCTTGCGGGTGAAGACAGACGTGCAATTGCCCCTTTCAGACGGATTCGCCAATGTAGCGTTGGAAGAGTTTAAAAGGGAGCATTTGTACAGGCTTCTAACTAACAAACCCGGTTGGCGACAGCCATTTGAAGAGGCGGGTATCAATTGGGGGCTACTCGAAAAGGTGCTTAGCTCGCCGTATGATCGTCGCATCGCTTCGCGTGCGCGGGGGCTTGCGGTCTTGTACGCACTTGTGTTCTTCATCCCAAAAGGCATAGGAGGCTGCGGAGCTCACCAGTCTTGCTACTTCGATGATCTAGACCGTATGTGTCGGGCTCAGATCCCACGGCAGCCACTAGGTGCATACCTCCAGATAGCCTCCCGCGTGCGGCCAGATGGTAGTCGCAGATCGGTTTGCTTCTTGACCTTGTTCAAGCCGGTGTCTGAGGACACCTCTGAGGGATGGACGCGGGCCGAAGCTGAGGCATGCGCACAGGCTGAAGTAGAATATTTCCGCGAGGCCTTCGAGTTTTGGATCAACAATGATGCGCCGTGAGTAATACGCTCTGAACTAGGTAGCCGTGAAAGACTGACCGCCTTCTCTGGGCTAGGGACATGCACGACCTGGCCGTCTTTGTCGTGATCGGGACCAAATTCAGGCTCCTCCACGTGGCTAACCACCCACAGATACCGACAATAGAGGAGGTGCCGCCAGACGCCTCGTTCAATATCGAGAAGGCTCGGCAATGGTCGTACCACAAACCGCCGTGGAAATATTGTCAAGGCATGAAGCCCTATCTAGACCACGCACGATCGGAGCTGAGATTTGGCGACGTTGATGTCAAGGACATCAGCGGCGATGCTATTGCCCACGACAGTAAGGCCAGGCGGCCGCCCCTCGACACGCGAAGTAGGGAGGACAGGCCTGCCATCGTAACGGCGTTGTCCTGGGCACGTGAACTGGCGGACTTGCATGGCGACCAGGAGACCGAGAAATTGGTGCGGCCAGACCTGTATCTGTGGCCGTAAGCTAGTGTTGCGGCCGCAATGTTTGCGATTAAATTTCTTTCAGTTTGCAGTCTACGAGGTCACATTTGGGTTTGAGAGACAGCAGACCCTGCGGCCCCACGCAGAGCCTCTTCATCGTCGTCCGCCTGGCTTGACACATTCTTCTCGTTGACTATGTCAGGGCCAAACATTCGCTACAATAGAACTTGCATCTAAGTATTGACACGTAGTAAATGTATTTTTCACCCTTCTTCTAGTCATAACTTCGTACAATACGCAGTCTAGCTCTCCATACTATCCAAGTCCCCTGGCGGGATTTCTTGGCCCGTCGACTTTTACAGCTTCGGTCCTATTCTTCTTCGCAAGATCGATCGAGACGCTTGATCGCAGGACAAGACCCAACCGCCCGTTCCACCCCGACTTTCTTGAAGAATGAAACGATGACATTCTCACGACCCACGCCATCACTAGTGCCCGAAACACGGGACAGAAGCTGGCAGAGCATAACAACATGTTCAACACTATTTATAGTCAATTCAAGGAATAGAAGCAACGGGGATGTAAAAAGTACCATAGATAAGGCAAGAGAATGGGATCCGTTCTCTTTTGGATAGCGCCTGTCATACCAGGTACACTGGTCATATTCAGCACCTCCCGGACTGTATGGGAGTTTGCCAAGTTCGAAAGCACCCGCAAGTGGTCTCCTTGCCGCCGGGTGGCCAAGTGACTGTAGAGACTGCCGAAGCCTGGCACGCGGTCCACCAGCTCTATATAATCTTGCATCGGGGAAGCATGCCACCTCAGGCGTGCCGCGGCATGGCTTTCTGCAAATTCCCTATATTTTCTCATTAGTACATATGCCGTACTAAAAAGAGATAACATTATGATACCTATATGAGTCTAGACTCTGTACTTGTTCAAGAACCTCTTCTAGAAACGATATCTCCGATGCAAGAAAGTTTAGAAACTCAAGGATGTGCATTGGGGACTTGTCCCAGAGAGTTTCGATGAGAGGCAGCGCACTAATCAGTACGCTATGCCTCTGCATGAACTGCTTCAGGAGCAAGTCCCGATTGATAGTCGCTGGATGGCATACAGCCAAAATGAAGGCGTAATAAAATGTTGTCCAATTCTCAAGCAACATCATGCCGGATTCCAAACTCAAGTTGGGCCATCCGCTAAAAATGGGGTGAAAACTTCTAAGGGATTCATCACAATATTTTAATTCGGAAAGTACATGGTCCCGCGACGGTAAGCTGAGTATAAATTGGCGTAGCAGGTCACGATCATCCCTGACTCTCTGAATCAAGTCCATGATTGATCAGAAGAATGGTTGATAAGGTTGATGTGAGTAGGATGAATTATCCCCTTTGGGGGAGGGTCTTGACTTTAATAGTCCAAATGTAGAGAAATGCGAACCAGGACTCTTCTTGAGAATGCCTTACCGCTGCCTTCAGCTTCCAGCTGAGCAAGGATGGGTGACCATCACCCTTGCACAGTGACTTCCCAGGAAGTCGAGAATCTTGTGACGTGTCACGCAGTCTCGACGTAAGCAAAGGGCGCCATGTCAAATGCTTTCTTCTTATTGCACTACCTACGGGTCTCGTGTTGAGGACGGGGGTGCTTAAAAGTGAGAGGGTCATGGATTTACCAGCTCAGGGGTGATTTTATTGTGGTAAAGGTGTATGGTATCGAATCAAGAAACGCGGCGTTGAGAGGCAAGAGAAAACAGAGCGATACTGTCCTTACCTCCTATTGAAAAAATAATAACTACATGCATTCACCTCAGGTAGAGTTAAAGCATTCTGAGCTTCAGCAATCACGTTTGACGAGGCGAAAGGAAACTGAATCACGAAATCAATTAACTCGAACTGAAGCTACATTTCCATACGCAACACGATAATTCCACTGGAAGACAGAAATATCGCAAGCATGTAAAAGAACAGCCCTCCTGTCATGAATAGAAGTCCCCCAAACTTGTATATATTCATACTCGCAATCCAAGTGTGAAAGCAATGTCGCCATGACCCAGAGGAAAGAGTACACGAGCGCTCAGTAGATGGTGAGCTTTCTAAAGACCGGGAGCGAGAGCGAGAGCGACGACGACACCGACCACGAGAAACAGACCGGTCTGGAGGCGATGTTGGGGATGGCAATGGCCGTGAAGATGGATGGACGGTGGGAAATGGGGACACCACAGGGCCAAAGAACACCGGATTCTTGCTGTGAAGTTGGGCAAACCACAAAGCAATATGTGGAATCTGAACCGTTTGTTCAATCACGATTGCTTCGCATCGTTCAGCTCCCAGTAAACCAATGCAGAGCACCAGCATAGCATCAATGTTGCCATCATTGATTTGCTCCAAGGGGATGTTGAACCGTCCGACCGTAGTGATGTATCGAAGGATGTCGTGCTTACTGGCAGCAACCGTATGGAATGGCAAGTCGCGAATGATTTTGAACGCCGTTCCTTTTCGTGTCTTGATCAGGCTGGCGACCTCGAACTGGCCTTGTAATCTGTCTCTGCTAGCAAACCAGGGTATGGTAGCGATTCTCATTTGACTGAAGATTTGATCTCGAAGGTTGGCGGTGAAATTCTGCGGACCGATCTTTTCTAGTTGGGTTCGACAGAATACCACTGCGGGGTCTCTGGCCCAGGGTATCTGCTTGATTCCATACCAGACTGACAGATAGGGGCACAGTATAGGCAGGAAAGCGGCATCTTCGTTCTCCCTGTTGAGGTCGAACTGTTGGATAGGTTTGATTGTCATGATGAGGGTTCCAAGTTCAGGAGCTCGTGAGGTGAGAGTCTGAGGACGAACAGAGGGAAACAACGAGTCGAGAAACGGGGCACCTTTTAGTCGACAAGTAGTGCTCACCGTTAGCAAGTAGGCTTTGACCCCTCCAACTTGTTGTATCCCTGGGAAGTGCATTCTGAGACCCCTCTGGCCTTCCTGCCATGCAGGTGTCGATCTCGACCCCGGTCTTCCGGCAGCCTTGAATGAAGGACTTCGATACGGTTTGGACGCCGCACTCCCCCACCCTCTTCGAGATTCGAGGAGTCATATTCCAGGGATATGTGGGCTCAAGGCCGGTCGCATCTGTCATTTCTCATTTAAAATGTGGCTTGCGAGTTGCATTCGAGACAGCATGCCCTTCAACATTCCGTGGAGCCCTCAGGCCTAGTATGCTACCGATATGTATCAAATTGAGCTTTATGACAGCATGATATTAGACCACATCTAAGATACAAAGGCCTTGGAATGTTTTACATCCGTAAGGCCGTCTTCGGGGACCTCCCAGTTATAGCGTTTCCCCCCATGATAACCCAGCAGACAATCTTCATTCCAAATCAGTGCCATAACGACATTAGCGTCACCCTCACCAGGCATCAATGACACAAAGTCCTTCGCGAACTTGAGGACATATTTCTCCTTTCCCACCATTCTCTTGAAATAATTGATAGAGAGTGGCACAGTCCAAACTGCTATCCTTAGCAAGCGGCCGTTTGGCAGTGGTAGTTCTAACCATCGGCAATCATCGCCAAGTATGGAACTCATTTGTCCTAACTTCCTTATAAGCGCTATTAGAACATATCGGTGTTGTTTGCTTACTGAGTGCTTGGTATACTTCGTCAAGTACTACTGTAAACCCTGCAGAGGGGGTTTCTGCTTGTGTCTCCTCCCGCCATTTCCCTGTTGCTCTTGTGAGTAGGTTTTGAGACAAGAGGCCATTATAAGCTCACATAACTCTTTGGCAAAGACACCGTCATGTTCAGGTTCATGTTCAGGCGGGAGTGCATTTGATGCCATTGTTGGGATCTGAGCAACTGGGTGAATTTCTTTCCATCATTCAATCTAAAGCCATCTACATATATACAACTAAACTCTGACTATCCCCCCTTGTCAATGCTAATCACTCTTCAGAAGGGAACGCGGCATCCCGTTGGCATTTGGGGACAGGGCTAAAAAGTAGCATATTCCTAAGTCGATCAACAAAGGATGTATATGACGGCAAAAGTAATACGTACTGTGACAATCGTGATGTGGGTGCTTCATGTTGCAGCTCAGATCTCATTTGGAAGGCTTGGTAATTGAAGTCGCAATCGGGCATGAACCTTGCAAACGTCTCCAGCCCCCTTTCAAAGCACCAGTAGAAGCCAGTGTCTCCTTTTTGTCTCTTGACAACTCTGTACTGGTTGGCTGCAAACCAATCTATGATGTCCCCTTCCCAACTCTTTTGTGCCTCTAGGGCCCTCATGGTCTCTGGGAGACTGGCAGTGCTCAGAAGGACCTTGAGATGCAGGGTCAGGTACTCTAGCTTGATTGTGAATGGGCGTGTCCTATGACTTCGTTCAGATGAGCCTGAAAGCAAACGGGAGACGCACTTACCTGCATAGCTCGTTAACCTTCTCTCGACTCATTGGCGGTTCGACGACCTGCTCATCGACGTATTCGGTATCATCAGGGGTAGAAGGTGGTGTGATGGGAAGTGCGTGGTCACAGAAGTCCATTATGCTTTGGGGATGCTTCAATTGTCAAGGAGGTTGAAAGAAGATGCAAGTCGACAGCAAGGCAACTACATATGCATGCGCGTAACGACCATGGTATTTGTATGTGATGACTGGGCAGATGTGTGTGGGCCTGTCTACGCGCATATGATAACTCATTTTGGGGCAGGGTCTAGACATTGACTCCTGTCTCAACTCATTGGTTAATGATCGATTGAGCATGGCTAAAGTGTGATAAGAAAGATCAACATGGGCTATACCAAGTTGGGCGGTCCAGGTATCGTTTATTTAGGACTAGCTCCCCACACCACAGCGGCCCTTGAACATCACTCCGCACAGTCCTTCTTTGCTCCCAGCCCCCCCTTCTCCTCTTGCTCATACATTTGTGAAAGGTAATCAGGTCATGGCGGGCTTGTATGTACTCTTGCCACTCTTAACACCATTTCTGATTAGTTGATATACGATTCAGTGGATGCAAATGTCTTACGTTTCATGATGCGGGCCACAGGTCGGGCAATGTTCCCTTCTCTCAATACGTTGAGGTGATTTGCAGATGGTAGGCAAGGAGCAACACTCAAACAACGTCTCGGTGGACAACATACGATGACAAACGGTGCAGATTAGGCGGGTAGTTATTTGTTGGCACATGTTGCTGCAGGCTGTCGCTTTCGTTGCTGTTATACGTCATATTCTCAAGTTGTCGACACATGCGTTTTATATGAGAACGAGACTACATACAATTACATCCATGGACCAGGTTATAGGTTTAGATACGTACTTTGCGTCCATCTGAGGGGACAAGTTTTTGCGTCCATCTAAGAGGACAAGTTTTTGCGTCCATCTGAGGGGACAGGTTTTTGCGTCCATCTGAGGGGACAAGTTTTTGCGTCCATCTGAGGGGACATGTTTAGATACTTGATACTTATGCCGCGCTCAAGGGGTTATTTTAGATATGTAGGTTGCCTCTAGTTGGTGAACTACTCGAGGTAGGACTCATGTTCTTGTATTTTGGTTGGTATCCAAAGATCCACACAAGCCTCTTCGGGTCTTACAGACCCGTACTAGTCCCACTCATCTACCACAAAATGCTGGATATTTAAGTGTGAGGCGTTAAAAGATATGAATCGCTTAGAATGAATGGTCTGTGTAAGCTGCAGGAAGAAAGGCAAGGCACGTCAGTAAGAACTGACTGCCGTTGAGGGACTACCAACGTGCTAATTTGTGACAGAAATACTCTTCATCTTAAGCCTAATAACACCTGTACCACTACTCACATGTTTTTGTCGCAAAGCTTTGGTGTACTTGATCAAACTGCTTCTTCTCAAGGATGGCTTGGTAGAGGGACCGTTGCGTAATGTCGTATATAATATATGCTACTTCACACCAATTATCAGCTACCATGATCGGCATTATTCCACCAAGCAAAAGTAGAAGCCTATGAAAACATGTGCTATTTCACCATCTCTGAGAAGATATGTCGTGTTTGTAAGAAATGCGTTACTTCCGGACCTTCTCTCACACCCTGTTTCTTGGTCTCGAGACATGAAGATATGAAGTATTGTCCAGACCTGGATAAAACTGAAACGAAAATGAAAACGACGTTACAGGACTGCGAAAAGTGTCACCATATTGCGGCCGAGGATGAACGTCAGTCTCGCTCGGAGACAAAAGAAAGGCTACCCAAAATCGCCATGATAGCAACCGGAGGAACAATCACCGCAAAAGGTGTTTCCTCCACAGACACTACCAATTATCAAGCCGGCGCTTTTGGCATCGAACATGTCATCAAGGACATTCGAAGTTTCTGGAATGGAAAAGCCGAAGTTGTTACCTGTACACCATTCACTCTGGATAGTATCAACCTGGACCTCGGATATAAGATATCTCTCTATGACGCAATCATGGCACAGATGGACGATGAAGAGGTCGTGGGGATCTTGGTCATTATGGGAACAGACGAAATGGCTACTACAGCTAATTTTGTGGACTTCATTATACCGAACGGCGCTCGTAAACGCATTGCGTTTGCAGGAGCTACAAGGCCACATACTGCACTTAACCCCGATGGCCCTGGCAACGTCGTTGCTGCCGTCAATACATTGTTGGATCTGAGTTGGACGGGAGTTGTCATGGTCATGAATGACAAGATCATGCGTCCTCAAGGAACCAAAAAGATGCGCAATCGTTTCGAGCCTGGGCCAGGCGCATTTCTGGGTGAGATCACAAACTTTGAACCAAGGCTTGGGCAAACTAAGTCTCTCAATTTCCCAGAGCATATAGATATCAGTTCATTATCGCAAGAAGGTCTGGAGGCGGGGTTTCCAGGAGCTGCAATAGTCCCAGTCACTGTTGACTGCAATGCAAGTCAATTGATAGCTGCCATCGTCTCCAGTGGAGCGAAGGTCATAGTCATAGAAGCATATAGCAATGGATGGTTGCCAGATGACTGGAGGGAGACGATCGCGGAATTTGCAAACCGCCGCGATCTGGTGGTAGTATTAACCAGCAGGCATGGTTCGGCGACGGTGGAGACAACAGGAGTGGAAGGCTTGATTCCAGGAGGTGACTGGATGCCAGATCAGCTCTTGCCCATATTGCAGCTTCTGGTGAAGCTAGGATATACAAAAGAAGGAATATGGAACAAAATACACTGATATCTTGAGGCCATTGTAGGCTAGAAAGTCCAAATACATCATCGTTCATTTGTTATGTCACATAATAGAAACACTTTAGTTGAGTATACATGCTTGCATCACGATCAGAGACTACTCGGGCGCAACTTTTAGTGCATTTGTATCCAGACGATCCGCTGCTTCGTCGACCCCCAGCTGCAATGCTCTCAAGGTTTCCAACGAGGACATTTACAGCTGTCTTGAAAGTTACCTCGACGCCCTTCAGCTTTGGGCAATGGCTTGAAGCAGCATTGCCGCCAGCGCCTGTTCCTCGTAATCATCTTCGCGGATTGCATTGCTTTCTTCAGGACACACTGAACCCTGTCCTTCCCTCTGGCCCAGCGAAACACTTGACTTCGCAAGCTCTTGATGTAGGCCTGTCTGCAAACCTGCTGCCCCGGCCTCCCATTGCGCAGAATCATGCTGAAATTGGCTCGCCCAAGAGTCATTGTCTCCCAGTTGTGACGCCAGTGATGATCCAACATAAAGAGGGTTAAATAAATCTTCTGAGTAGTCTCTGAACTGGGACATTTCGTGGCGTTGCCGCGGATTGTTGTTTTGCGTGATCATCAATGAGGATGGCACTTCTTGCTGTTGTAAAAAGCTTGATGAGGAGTCCAGTGTCCCAGAGCTGGTGAAGTATGACGGCGTGATCGTCCGAGCGTATGCCGAGTCCCCAATATCATGGTTCTGCACAATATACCTTGGACTCATCTGGTCCGCTGCCTGAGCCCAAGGTAAACCAAGCACCAAATCGTAGCAATCGCCAGCGGAAAATCGCGAATCGGGTGAAAGAACCACCATGGTGTTTAATAAGAATCGTCCAAGATCACTGGGGGTTTCCTGCTGGGACTGCCGGAGTCTTGTCACAATCGACTCGCACCAGGCAATACTGCGGATCTTATGCCCGCTGAATGGAAGACCGTATATTAGTTCACAGGCCACCACGCCGAGGGACCAGATATCGACAATCGGTGTATAGCCTAGCCGCAGCCAGATCTCAGGCGCTTGATACATGAGAGTTCCGCAGAAGGTCTCCAACTCGGCTCTGTCGCGTGATATACCGAAGTCCCCCAACTTGACAAAAATATCGCCATCATATCGATACTGAACAAGTATGTTGGCCGGTTTGATGTCTCGGTGCGCGATCGGCGGCTCACTCTCATGCAAATATGTCAGGGCTGACAAGCATTGACGGATGAGGCTTAAGGTCTCGTTGTAGGATATATCCTCATGAGCCTCTAGTGACCCACCAGGAATATATTCCAGGTACAGTTTAGGACGTGGGGTGAAGGACGATGCGATAAGCTGTACAATATGGGGCTGTTACGGCATTAAAGGAATGCTATTCACACTGGAATGGGACACGAACATGTGAAAGCTGGCCCATGATGCGAGCCTCGTCATACCATGCTTGCTTGTTGAAGACACGTTTGTCGTGGTTAGGCGCCTTCACCACGCGCTCATCTCCGGTGCTGACGTTCCACAAATGAGTCACTGTAGAAAAGGCTCCTTTGCCAAGCTTCTTTCGAAGGTAGATCTCCCCAGTGTCTGGTGTGTGAGCGCCTGTGGGGGGCCTGGTCAATGGACGGGAGAGACCCAAATTGTCGATGAGGTCCTCGGTAGTGGCTGTGCCCTGTTTGAACCTGTTGACCTTGTCGATGTACACTGCAGATGTTATGGATTGGATTGGAACGAAGATCTGGAAGGAAATGATGTCCGGAACCGCGATGGCAACTCTTCTCTTATCCTGGAGAATATCGTGGCCGCCAATGATCCATTGAAAACCCCTTCGCGCGCCCTTACCTCTCCCATCATAAGTGACTTCAGTACCTCTGAGAGAATTCAAGTCTTTGACGATAAGGCGATTGGATTGATCGAAGGTCAAGCTGAAATGGGTTCCGGATATGCCTTGATTAGGCAAGACCACGTCGCAGTACGGATTGTACCCAAAAAGAAGTCCCCGGTTAGTTCGTGGGATATCGCTGAATGTGATCTCGAGGTACGGCAGGTAGTCAAGGGCCGAGACGTTCCAGGTCTCTAGTGGCTGGGTTGACTCGCGCTCGCCGCGGTTGAATTGAGTGCGGGGGCGTTCGAGTCGAGGACGCCTATGGCATCGATTCGCCTCGATTGCTTTTGACGCCCACTTATTGTCATTGTGGGGATATATATGAGCAATGATGTCATTTTCCATGTTGAAATAGTGTTCAAGTGATGGCAGATGGGATGAAAAATGGTAGAGCAAAGAACGGGACATGAGTTTGCTTATAATAAGCATTACAGACTAAACACCGCTGTCGATATCCAGTAATGCCCTTGCATCACGCTCTTCACTTTACCATTGGCTAGAATGCTAAGTTACGATTGGCTTGGCTTTTGTCTAGAAACATTCACTGAGGTACATTGGGTACGACTGGTTTTCACCGGGGACCCTTGTACTAATGTGCAAAACACCCAGGCCCCATCATTTGCCCACTTAGGTAAGGTCGCAATTTAACACTGTCATTGTAACAAAACCGCCAGTACCCCTCATCTTCAATCGTCATCTCAACAGCGATCGATGGTAACATGGTTTCCATAGAAATGGCAACAACATTGTCCGCTGCTGAATTTACTGCTTTGAATGACGATGAGCTTTGTCATTTCATGACAAATCATCGCAGTTTTGATGGTGGATATGAACTTCCCGTTGATGGATGGGACAAGCTGTCCAAGGATGAGCGCGACCGCCTTGCTAGTAGACTGAAGTAAGTCCTCCGACGTGCTCAACGCCCACCCTTTGCATCTTCTACTAAGGACCATGTAGGGCCCAGGGACGAGAGTTAGCCCAGAGTATCACATCTACTTCTCCCCAACTTGATCTTGACGATCTCGATGCACGCCTACAACAGGTATCATACAACAAACCCCTTTCACTACGATCCGAATCCCTAAACATCTCTCGATCGAGGTCCCCTACACCACCACTCGACCCGACGATCCACGAAAGCGAGGCTTACCACGAGCTTGTCGATGAAGGTGGCCGATCATTATATCCTATCAACCTAATACGTGATGTATTCCAGAATCCGGAGAACTACGAAGAGCTATTGCGTCCTTGGCAAGTCAATATTAGCCCAGTATCCCCTTCGGGTATCTTTCAGAAACAACTACAGAGGTGGCGGGACTTTCGTAAATGGCAACGCGACAATCGGGGCATCGGTGATGGTGATGGTGGTTTTCCAGCGTACGTCGATCGGCAGAGGCACGTCATAAAACGGGATTTAAGGCCGAAAGTGGCTGCGAAACTCCTGGATGAGATTGAAGCCGATCCGTCTTGTCTCAAGCCAGAATGGGAGGATGAGCAATGGAAACGAGAGCAACAGCGACGTCTCTACAGAGAATTTGGCTGTCGAGGCTTCCACGGCTATGCCGAAGCGATGAAGCACCGACTCACGCGCCACGACTTCACTCGATCATTCGAGCTCGATGAAGACCCCGAAAAACAAGACAAGCTCACGACATGGATCGAGTACCTCAACTACGAGTGCTGGTGGCTCGATAAGTACACGAGTGATATCGAACGTTTGGAACTAAAGCACGACGAGTTATGGCAAGAGCTAGTCAAAAAGAAGATCCTCAGACCCCACGAGACAAAGAACTTCCTGCGTAATACACTATCACCAATTGAAAGAACAAACGAAAGGGAAAATGCTGAGAAAGGAGTCAAACGAGCAGAGTCTGAAGCAAAAAGAATTTATGCGTTAACCCAGAAAGATCCGAAGCGCTTAAGTATTCCCAAGGCAACGCGAGTGACCATGTTGAAACAAAGCACAGAGAAGCTGCTTGCTGCGAAACGGCAGCTGGAGCTGACCCGGATCCGGAATGATGGGCTCAAACAGTTTGTTCGGGCCACGTTCGACTATGATGAGGCGAAGGGAGATGCTGCTCGTCACCACATCCTTGTGCAATGGGTTCTGGACCAGGTTGCACTGGTCGAGGCTGAGGTGAAGCCATCTAAACCCAGCAGACCTGTCTTTGATGGAAGGAGGACCAAGAGGAAGCGAGATCAAGATGACGAGTTACTGGAGAGACAAAACTCGAAGAGGAGAAGGGATCAAGAGGCAAGGTCGTTAGAAGCTACAAGGATACAGTCAAAACCACGCACGACAGAGGACCAAGAAGCGTCACGAGGTTCACAGTCCGACAACCTTGCCGCTAGCTGTTCGTATCAGGATAGCCTTGCGACGACGCCACAAGGACCTCGTCGCAGCTCGCGTATTGCGGCGCGTCAAGGCGTTTCCCCAGCGGCTCTTGAGCCTTACATCACCCAGCCAATGTCACTCTCAAGGCTTGGAGCAACGCTTGCCCAATCACCTAAGTCTCGCACGACGACTAAGGGCACGAACGGTGATACAGTGAGGAGGAATTGCGAAGCAGCAACCAACGATGCGTAGCTCAACGTAACTGGATGTCGCAAAAGCGTCAGCGAACTAGTCAAAGGGGGGATCCGTGGTTCTTTAGTAACCCAATGGTCACTTGTGAAGAGATATCGTTTTCTGCATGAGATCTCTCAAGTATTTGTCTGTTGTACACAGATAGATAGTGCTAGACGATGATCACCGAGAGAACCCCCGGACCGACTTCCTAGGAAGTCGTGCAAATATCAAGAACTAATGCCATATTCTCAATAATTACAAGTCCAATAGCAGGCGGACATTAATACAAATCTGAAAACACAAACGACCCCCTAATGATATGTCCTCCAAAAGAGTGATACAATATTCAATGCCTTTACTAAAGCCCCTTTGATCTCGACTTCGATCGTGTTGACCTTCTCTCTGCACTCATCCTCATTTCTGTTTCCCAAGGCTCTTCCTTGTTTTTCTTTGACCTCTTCTCCTTTTCCTTCTTCGTTGCTGTGATCTCCTTTGGCAGCCCACGTCGACCAGCAAACCGCAAGTGGAAGTCCAGGAATTTGTCTGCCTTTTTCTTGCCCCATGCACTGATAAAGGCTGATCTGGTCCAAAGTGACCATGCTTTCTCCATGCTCAAGGAAGCGATCACGCTTACCGTGTTCCCGTCTACCGCAATGTTTTTCACTCTTACTTCACTTGGCTCAACTTCAAGAAGATCCCTGGCATCTCGGCTCACCATCTGGGTCCCTTTCTTACTCGCCAGAAAGTCGAGTCTTGCGCTAGGATATGCTCTGGATTTGATGATATATGCCAACTCAGTACCGGGTTTCCGACCTGGCTCGCATACCCTTATCTGTCCACGAGGCATGATGCAATCAATCTTCATCGTGCAAGGTCCACGACTGCCGCCAGGGTGAGCTCTGAGTTCCAACATATCCACCCGGCCTTTAGGCTCGGTACGGGGCGGTCCCATAGACATTTCTCTCGGATCTGGCTCATCGCCGTCTTCGTCATCTGAAGAAGAGAAATCGTCGTCAGAATCGTCTGAGCCGCTGCTGCTGGAGCTGCTGGAGCTGCTGGAGCTTGAGTCTGAGTCATCTGAAATCTCAATAGTTGAACGAACATCATCCTCGTCACCATCATCATCGTCACCGTCCTTTGGTCGTCCTGCCTTCTTATTCTTCTTCTTCTTCCTCCTATTCTTCCTATCTTCAGCATCTTTTTTTGCTTTCTCCTCCTCTTCTTTTCTTGCTTTCTC
>NJCR01000089.1:52540-69328 GCA_002234235.1 Fusarium hostae
CAACAGATATGCCCGGTATACCAACTACTGATGGTGTATCACTTGGAAGTCCTGGAAGCTTATCTGGACATAAACGATACTGGGAGTTGGACGTGTTGGATTCTTATCAGCCTGAGGCAAAGATTCCTATGAATGAACTCCCGAGGCGTGAGCCCCAATATTACATATCACCATATCTCCTGGATCGTTACCGCCTCAGACCTAGAAGTCGAGATCTCCATGGCCCTACTAGACGGGCCCAGAACGATGCAGCCATGCTCCGCACCGCAATGTGGCTATTGAGCCGAAAAGATTCTCCATGGAGCACACCATCTCCGACAGGTTATCATGGGTGTACTCTTCCGACAGATGATATGGACGTAGACTATTGGGGAGGCCCCGATACCACCGCAGAGAACACCAATGACGTTTCGGGTGAGCTTGATCGTGGCCGCAGCGTTCCATCAGACAGGATGGACGTAGGCCATCGAGGAGGCCCAGACATTGCCGCAGGTGACACCTTCGACCTTCCGGATCGCCCTGATCTTGGGCGTAGCCCTCCCTCAAATGCCATGGACGCGGAGTCAGACTTATGATGCGTTCGACTTCCCAGGAAGTCGAAAAATCGCTACAGTGTATCTGGTGGCAGTTTTCATTGGACACTCAATCATCGGAATATCTTGCTTCCCGCCCCTCTATGTATATATATTCTCGACTCCCCCCTTCTGTCCTTGAATCTCTCCATCATCCTTTTAATATCTCCCCAAGCTAAAATGAGCGCTCAACATATGCAATCCCAGCAGGTCACAATCATTCCGATGGAAGCCTTTGTCAACATTTCACGACAGACCGGTATCGGGAACCAATATCAAACGGGATCTTCGCGACACTCCTCACACAACCCCTCGCCATCACAAGTCAGTCCAAAGGATACATCACACAAGGCCAAATGCCACGACAACGCTTGCTATCAGGACGGTGTGTCTGTTCAGATGTCAGATCACGTTGATGTTTGCGTCATGGTCAAGGTAGACGCTGTCGACTTGACGGAGTGTGAGGGTTCTAATGATGTTGAAGAGGCCATGGAAAATATGGGGTTTGCTTGGGTCGGTACATACCTCAAGTACCCGGTCAACGGCAAGGTTGAAGTAACGGGGTAGAAGTGACAATGTACTTAGGATTGGAGCTGTGGCACTGAAGCCACTTGAAGCATTCATGCAATGATACGAGATTTGATTCATGTTCTTCATAACGAATGAGGAGTGGAACACCTTCATGTGTGTGCCGCTTCACAGTGGATCGTGATAAATGACAAAATAGAATGACCGCCTTATTTCTCAGCAGGAGCACCGCTGGAGGTCTCTTGGCCCTCACCCGGCTGTTCAAATGATACCCCTATTTCAATTGCGGCATTCGCGTTCCAGGGATTCGGATTGGTAGGCGTACAAGGAGCCCTGGGCCCTTCCTCGTCCTCGTATAGGATGGGATCAACCTGATTCAACTGGGACTGTATCAGCCATCTAGGTTATAATTCTTGCGAGCAACGATTTTACCATTTCAACTGCCTCTTTGAGAGACTGCTGTGCTTCCAGGCGCAGCCTCTGGGCTGTGGCCTTGGACTCGTGCCAGATGTACTCGGACTGACTCATCCGCTGCACAACGGCCTTTGTCTGACGATCGATAGACAGCATTCTTGTGATGAGTTTGTCAAGTGTGGCGACGAACTCGGCTTTGGTGGGCGATTTCTGAGTCATGATGGAACTGGCGTCTGTGGGCGCTTAATGATGGAGTTTCTGATATTCTTTAATCGGCTTTATATTGCAAAGGACCGAGCTGATTTTCAGCACTCTGTATTAAGAAAGTCGAATATTCTAATAATACATTCCATTCTTTTCTTACTTTGGTAAGCGTGCAATAGTACAACGATAGGCAACTCCTTGTGACTTACGTCTACAAACCTATTTTCATCCCCAGCCTCACATGAGGGTGTGAACACACAATCTCAGTACTTCACAGAAACATGATTGAGAAGGGAGCATGATTCTAAAAATAAGAAGACTTAGGATTGCATGGTTCGTGGGGGCTAGAGCCTATCAGCTAGAAAGATAGCCGAGGCCATCACAAAAAATAGAATTGATACGGGGACGGCCACCGGCAAGGGTGTAATATTTGTGGGTCTGGTGGCCGAAGATAATCGGCAACGCCGGAGTCTTGGACCCACCACCGGCCGCCGGCCCGCCATTCACCTTCCGGCTGCAGACAGCCCAATAAAGCAGCTGGCGGCTAGAAATGGGTGCCTGTTGAGTGGTATAAGAATGCCAGCTTGATCATTAAACATCTGGTTTCTCTTCCACATCATATCCAAATCGTCACCATGGAATCCCAACCTCTCCAGAACGGTAGCACAATCATCGTGAACAGCTCAGTTCTCGGTCCGCCGTGCTGCCAATCTCTGGGAATCTCACTCGTCTCGGAAGTGCGAAGCCATGGCCAGACAAAGATGACCCTTATCGAGTGTCGCGAGCAGCTGGCTCACTCTCAAGCGACAATCGCTGCATTGGAAACGAGAAATAACCAGCTAGCTGCTGAGAATCTCCGATTGACACTGGCTCTTGGGCACCTGGTAAGTCCACAGCGATCTCCATTATTCAAAACCTCTCTGACCAAAGCGCTCTAGGCTCCATGGGCACATGTTCATGTGCACGGCGGTGCTGCCCCCCCAGATAAGCCCAACACTTCGAAGGGTAAAGAGCCCAGTGAAGATGGAAATCCTCCCTTGGAACCGGAAGTCATTATCCTGCCTAATCCGAACAAACCTGAAATGTACCGGAGCTTTGAGGCATTGCCAGAGTCAGGGTCTGAGGAGTAACTCGGGAACATTTGTTAACTATTTCTTATTGATGGGCTGCTGCATTGAATTTACATGAAGTTGGCATGAACCACTTAAAGACTGTCTCTTATTGGATGGCGCTTACACACACCAATCCCGACAGTTTGGAACGCTAAACGCGATTGCCAATCAGTGATGCTGAAACCTTGTCTAGTTTGGAGTGTGATAGACGGACCAACACGACGACCAGGGGCATACCAAGGCCAAAGCGCAAGTCATTCAATTAAAAACCTATTGTATCCTTGTCTGCTGACGACTGCACCAACACGGCTCCGCTCGCAACACCATCCAAGCCTAAGACTAACAACCAACAGAGCGGGGTTTTTCCCTCAAATAGCGTCAAGCACGGATGGCGGGAGTTGCAATGGAGATGGGGTCCGCAAGTGGCTCACGTCACAATCCATCAAGTCAAACTCGCACCTCGAGTTTCCCCATTTGAAAGGCCCCACAGCTGGCTTTCTTGTGTGCTCAAATCGATAGCTAGCCAAGTGGTCGAAAAGATGTAGGACCACACCATGACAGAACTCTGAAGGCAAGTACAGTTCCGTTTGAATCTTAACCCACGGAACGTCTTTTTGCAAAAAGGTCGGAGGAAGAGAAAAAGATATGGAGAGAAGAGGAGTGTCGCAAATGTCCACAGTCTCAGCTTGAGAATTGCTGCTGAAGGGAGCTCGGAGCCAATATTTGACGTCGCCATCGATGTCAGTGTAAGATTCAAAGGTAGATACCAGGCGGCCATATTGGTCTTTGCAGCGGAGTGAAGCTAGGACCCCGGGGATACCGCAGTGGAAGGAATCAACAACCTTGCAAGTAAGAGGCGCCATTTTTCTGAATTGAATCGATATGTCCCCAGCTTTGAAGATTCACGACATAGGTATTTAAGTACCAATACTAAGCGCCGTGGGTCTTAACTTTAATTGTACGAGGCCCAATTCACGACTTTGGGCTCAGATTCAGGGCAGCTTAACTAATTTAAGACCAATCCCCTCATGCAAAGGGAATTCCATACTCATTTTATCCGTCGATTGTCACTTGAGCCTCCTGAGAAACAAATGACTACTCTCTAGTGGCTCCTTAATTAATAGTCACGCTAAGATTGCCGCGAGCACTGACGATTTTGCGACATGCATGGATGCAAGGTTGGTGGCGTAGTCAATGCAGCTAGTCGTTTTGTCACACTGCGGAACGATTTCATGATAATTTTGCGCTCCCTGATGAGATTATCTTTACACATGGGTCATTAGAAATAAGAACGTTTGTTTATGACTAGCTAGCCCCCTGTTATCCACACCCTCCACCACATCAGGCCCCACAACTTTGCCGTACACTGGCAGATGACACTCATCATGTGTTGCGACCGGACTCAACATCGTCTTCAATTCGACAATTGACGAGATGATTGATGAGCCCGCGCGCAAAAGACTTTAGACTATCCTTCAGGGTTTCAATAGCGCCCCGGAACTCATCCGCCATTCCGAGAATTCGAGGCATGGCAATGTCGATGTTGAATCCCAGCTGGTTCAATTGGGCATTTCCAGCCGAGACTGCGCACTCAAGATCCGTTAACCGAGTGGAAATACCATTGAGCATTCTATTTCTCATTTAGCATCACATGCCATCAGACTTCAGCAACAGGCATACCGTTTGATCTCCTCGCTCTCTGTATCTGGCTTTGCGAGGTTGGGGAGCTGGTGATTATTCAACAATGAATCAACAGTTAGGTCCATGGATATGCCTTCCATATACGCCGTAGCAGATGAACAAGGTTCCAAAGAAAGTGCACTACTCGTAAGAGTAGACGTATCGAAGTCAAGCTGAGGAGGGTCCTCGAGGTCGTTTCCCTCAGCTGGTTGAGTAAGATCAGCAAACAAATCCTCAAACATAGACATAATGATGTTACAAGGGATAATTCTATATGCTCAACTGAGTGGAAAGTCAGAGAGCAAAGCTCATTAAGTATGAAAACTAAAGCAAAGATTTAAGCGCTGTGCCAGCGCTTAGAGCTCAAGAAATTAAAACAAGAAGCAGAAAAGATTGATTTAGAACGACATGACTAAAATAAGACGGGCAAGCTTTTAGTAAACCTATGTGGACACTTATTAAATCATCACATGTGTATGTGTATTTAAGAGACGGATTGGCAATGTATTCTAAGTCGAGCGCCATCAAATTCAATTGTTCCTGAGACGATTCCATTCATCTCATCAACATGCACTTGAGTTCTATCACCCGACTTGCCATGCACGGTTCACGGGCACTCTCGAGTCAGCCCTCTCTTTGCTTCAATGGACCCTCCATCCCTCTAGAAGCGGGGGTCTCGGTGCTCTCAGCTATGTTGGTTATCCATATTCTGTTGAGGATCGAGCTAACACGTATAAAGGATTGATCTTCCACTGGAGGGGCGATGCGAGGCAACTATGCAGTTTGCCGACTCGGCATTTCTTCCTATACGGTTCTCCTTCGACAAGGTCAAATGTGAGGGACAGCAGATCAACAAGTTAAGAGTGCCTCGGGGTGTTCCCAATGGGGAAGCTGAAGTGATATGGTATGAGAACAGCGACCGCGGTTGGCTTTCTCAACACTAACGAACATCAGGCAATGTGCTGGCTTGGCCCCCAGCTGTAGCCGAGCAGTTATCTCTGGCGGGGACGCTGATATGTCCTCCCCGGCATTGTATACAGGGATCGTCGGCTGCGTGTCAGAAATGCTGCAGACACGAACCACCACGGCTACCATTACTCATTCAACCGCAACTATTGTTGAGACATTCCCCACGATTTTCACAACTTCTATCACAACCTATCTCTCACAGGCAAGCAGCGGTAAAACCACACCAGTCTCACCAACCGATGGAGAGTCTGGTACGCAAGCCATAGGCACATCTTATGCAAAAACTGAGGTCAAGGGAGAGACCAGTCCTCCTGATGCAACTACTACTGGCACAAGCGAAGCTGATGCAACCACGGCTGAGACAAGCGCAGTTGATGCAACCACTACTGACACAAGCGAAGCTGACGCAACCAGAACGAAGACAGGCACAGTTGATGCGGCCACTACCGATGCAGGCGTAACTGGTGCAGCCACTTCTACTGCAACCACTACCGGAAAAGCGGCGTCTAAGGACGATACGCGCCCGGAATCCCCAGGTCCGAAGACGACAGATGATAAAGGCGTATTTCTCAGCAACGCCCCTCGGACCACGGCACCCCTGGCGACAATCCTTACGCTATCTTTGATGACCACTTTAACAGTGACGAGAACTGTGACTGCTGAGTGTACATCTGTGTAAACTGATATGGTATCATTTGAGTGTAGTGGGTGGGTGAGCTTAAGTTTGGACAGTCTGGTATTGCTTAAAGGTAGTTAGTTTTTTATGCAATGTATTTAGCTCGTGCCTTAATATATAATTGGCTCTTTCTCTTTTTGCACTTCGTTTCAGTTCTCTCACTCCTCGTTTCAAAGTCTCACAATCACCAATTATGACTCCAGAGCAGCTTCCCTCCCTCAGGCCGCAGTCAAATGTGGCTAAGGAAGGCCATGTCGACCCCCGTACCACTGAGTACCCAGCAATCAAGCTTGTCCTTGAACCAAATGTGGATAAAGCCGCCAGCCATAAAGCGGCTTGGGCATTTTATCATCAGGAGCACAAGAAAGAGATCGACCTTCTTGCCTCTAGCCTAGAAGAGCTCCGCCTCCTCAAGACCATCCTATCTCATGAGCATCAAGCGGCGTCACAAATCTTGACCTCTTTATTGGAGGAGGTACGCCAGTTAAAGAACTTGTTTCAAGCTTCAGCCATTCTTTCAGTAAGACAACTATTACCTCATTTACCCTGATGTCTCTAACACACTTGAAGTCTATGCGACACACTCCTCTCGCTTCATCCAGCACGTCATCTAGAACTTCTGGTTCCTTAAGCCCACGAACACCTGAAGCAATGCACGAGTGGTAATATGTTAAATTTTTTTATTCTTGGTTTTTTTCGTATCTACATTGGGGTCCTGTATTTACATTCTGTCCTTACTGCTTCCCGCCCGAGAATTTAGCTGGAAACTATTGGGGTTCATACTGATGGGCTTTGGATAAGTGTGTGCCTTTAATTTATTATTAGCAATGCAATTTTAACTCATGATTTACTCACCTTCTGCTGTTCTGTCGATGGCGTGTAACCATTTGAATAACTCCAAACTTGGTTGTTTCGTCGATTGCGGACCTCAACATACACATCAATGTCTTCGCAATCTCGCGACAAATCATTAGCCTTTTTAAGAAATGTCATACGGCGTTTGGAGAATTTCGTGGCTCTTCTTTTGCGTTGCTTCTGTCTGTCCGATAAGGGCGATACTGCCGCGATGCGAGTGCAGTCGGGATGGGTCGCCAGAATAAGAGACATGTCCCTTCCGACGAAGGCTCCAAATGATGTAAAGCATCTACATGATTAGTTACTGACACCCAGTTGCAATTTTTCAGTCCTACCTCTGACAAAACATTTCTGCATTGCGGGGTGGGTCGCCTGAAACAGCTGACTGCATTGTAGCTGTGCTAAAAGTATGAAATGTTATTATGGCAATTGAGTTACGGTAAAATTGTTTGCTCCAGTGATGTTCTGTAAGGCCTTATAGTTGTTAAGCCCATGATGTTATCTATCATGAATCGTGAAGGGGGGGCCTAGATTTAGTTCCTTACTTAGTAGACGGGTGCCCTGGGTGGTAGAAGTTGCTTATGACGGGACCAATAAGCTTAAACTCAGCCGTTCCTTCTCGGACAACTTGGCGCTTATGTGTCTAAAAGTAATTGTTCCAGGCACCTTCGCCTCTTCCAGCCTATCCCTTTGTCTCAAAGGGCGCTTGTTTCATCTCAAAGATAACCGAGTCTTATTTTAACGTTTTTGTACTTCCGCTCAAAACGACCTTTCGGGTTATCTTAAGACAAATCTCAAGGCTTTATCTCAAGGCACTTTATCTCAAGACAGTTTATCTCAAGACACTTTGTCTCAATACACTTTGTCTCAAGACACTTTGTCTCAATACACTTTGTCTCAATACACTTTGTCTCATAACGTGAAGCACTGGCCTTAATATAATAATCCTCTGCGCATTTTACATCTTAGCCTATTTCACGTAGAACTATATGAAATAGCTCTATCCCCCACAGTTTCCAAGGCTCAAGTAAATCTTTCAGCATGCCTGACGAAGATTTACATAATATGACCGCTATGATGGCAGCCCTCTCTCTCCGTGACAGCAAATCAATATGCCGTAGTTTTGTCAATATCCCGGCCGATACAACCCTCGGACAAAGGCGGGAGATAATTCCGACTTCAACGTGGAGTATACCCGGCATGCCATCCAAAGAAAACACATTTACTACGAACTCTACATATAGAGAGGCCAACAATATATCGGTAATTTATGTGCCCCTAGACATAGTTTTGTGTTTACCAGCTTGCACAGGGTTGTCTTCGTCCATCACAGTACCAACCGACCCGGGTAGAAAAACGCCCCAAGAAGAAGCATTATTCAGAAATAACGCAAGGTTGGATTAGAGAAGATGCCGCCGAGTTCCTTATGGTTAATTGGGAGAGTTCTTGGACGGCGTGGCTCTCTCTGCTGGAAAAGACCACTCTTTCTGCGGGCAAGTCAATATCAGTACATGAAGTTGCAGTCGCAGTCCGGGCCCTGGAGGATGCCATAACGTCTAATAGCCCGATAATGGTCAGGTTTGGTTGTGTGCAACTCTCGCTGTTCATGGAGTTCTTGGAAAAAAAGATCAGCGACTCCAAATGTGAAGGTCTAGTCTCATTAGGGTCTGGCCGAGGATGTGTCAGCGTCGCCATGGACCTTTACATTAATATGCAAGGAGGGACACCTGATGCATCTCTTCTCCGACGCCGGTTGCATGAGCGCAAGCGTATAGGGAAGCGATGGAGGATGCTGATACAACCATCCCCGTTACTATTATTAATATATTCCGAAACTGCTGGTGCAATTGTGTACGTCTTGTGGGGCTTATATATATATGTTTATTTTCTTCGTTTTGCTCACATTACCACAGAAGAAGTCCGTCAATGAGTCAGCCAAACTTCCTGAAGCTTGTTTCATTGACACTTTCTGCGATTTCACCTCGAGTCCAGGCGATATGTGCTCGGATTGGCCACTCAGAAAGAACCATGCAATCTGGCGGATCTCGGGGGGTACCTGTGGATGGTCACTGTATTTGAGTATCATGCGAGGGGTTTCCATTCATTGGTATAATCTGATTCATTACACCATGTTTCCATTTCGGTTCTGTATTAGCTCAGCAGAACTAAATAGAATAAAAATATTACTATCCAAATTAAACTCTTTTCTTAATGTCTTTGAGAACCCATAGCTCGTAAACTACATATGCAGACCCCATGGTGGTGCTCCAACATCCTATGAAACATACAGCAACGATCGCAGTCACGGACCAATTTCCTCCTTGAGCAGTATAGACATTGACCAGGCTCATTATAAGTGCTACAATTGAATTAAGCAAACTGGGCCTTCAATACAGCTTGTTAGATAACAGGGATTACCATGCGGAAATCATACTCACATGAAGATTCGATCTACCAACCATACTGGGTTGTGCTGACATTTCCAAATAATGTAGCCGATTCCAGCGCCGCTAATGCAGCAACAAAGGCCACTAAGTGCAATAAGGGGCGTATTCTGAACTGCATGTTGCACTTCCCTGCCAGCCTGTGTCGCAAAAACCAGTTCAGTCTTGTCTAAAGAGGTAAAAGTACCAGGAAACACAACAAACCCAGCCAGAGAGAGCCAGTTCAAGAAAGCCACGGCAAGTTTGTAGCGGGTCATCTCTTCATGCACCTGGACGATCATGGCTGTATAGGCAGTGAGGGGCTGTTCCGGTGGACGCTGGCTGACAGAGCCAGTTGACTCAAGAACATTGATTGCCGGGTCTTTGTGACTTTCCATTATGCTTTCGAGCATCTGTCAATCAGATCGCAATTATTTCAGGATATTGGCTAAGCATTTATTAACTACTGTAACAGAAAAACAATCACAAAAATAATTCAGGTTCAGTCCTCCATGGATAATCACTAAACTTAGGCCCTCACTTGGAGATGGCTTATGTGGATTGGCCAAAGTTATTTATTTTGGTGCAGTCGAAATTTAGACTAGGCGTCGGAAAAGTGAAATTAAACACAAGTCAGGAAGTTACTGCAACAATCACCTAGAATCAGTTTGTTGCTGACTAGCTATAAGTATTATCGTCTTCTGAAGATCGCTCTCACGAGTATGGAGCCATTGTTGCTATCTCTCACCATGGCTCATTTTTTAGGCAATCCCCCACAGTCTACGATAGCCGATCTTGCTCGAGATGACGTCATTGACATTTTGAAATCGCAGCGAAAGACTGGCATGAAAGCGAAGCGGATACAACTTTCCCCTCAAAACTTGATTGACCAGGCATGGAAAAGGTTTTCCGAGCCGGTTTTCCAAAAACCTCTAGCGGTTCTTCCTTTCAAGCCGGCAGTCTTCAATCAGAGACCGCACTGTTCAAACGACCTGATCTCTTCAGGCTACAGCCGTGCCGCACAAGATTGTCGCCATGCGGTACAAAATGTTGTTCAACAATGTACACGATTTAATATGCGGTATCGGGACGAGTGGGATCTTGTAAGCGTACTCGTGTGAGATATTCAATTGGCAAATGCTAACATTGAATCATCCAGGACTGGGATTTGAAACGGGGGAACGGACATTGTTTAAATAGCTTAGGCGAACAAACATTTGACGTCGACGAGCAAGCGCCGTTAGGCTGTAAGGATGAAGTCCCCAGAGCGGTCAAACGCGTGTCGGAAATCTTCCAACAGCCGACATTTTTGAAAAGGGTAAGTGGGGACGATGTGAGACAAGGAGGTCTTGGTAATTGTTGGTTTGTGGCTGCTTTGACTGCTATTGCGAATACAGAAGACGGCATTCGGAAGATATGTGTTGACTATGACACAAGTAGGTAGATTTGGTGCAATCCGCTTGAGGAGACATTATTAACAACGGTCAGAAGTCGGAGTATACGGGTTTGTGTTTTACCGCGACGGAGCGTGGATCTATACTTTAGTCGATGATAAGCTTTACCTCAAATCACCTTGCTGGAACACACCAAGCATGCAACGAGACCTACTACAACGGCATTGTTCGGATATAGAAGGCGCCAAGGAAAGCTACCGCATGATTTACCAGACAGGGTCTCGCTCTCTTTTTTTTGCTCACTGCAAAGACCAAAACGAGACCTGGGTGCCCCTGCTTGAGAAAGCGTTTGCAAAAGTCCATGGTGATTATGCATCACTTGATACTGGTTGGATGGGCGAAGGAGTTGAGGACTTATCTGGAGGTGTGACGACCCAGGTACTTGCTTCTGATATCCTTGATACCCAGGAGTACTGGGATACCAGGCTATCGAGAGTCAATAGAGATTTTCTCTTTGGCGTTTCTGCAGGCGTATTAGAAGATGGCTATGGCGAGAGGAACGGTATAACAGAAGGCCATTCCTATGTGATTATGGAGGTTTATACCCTGATTAGTGGCCAGCGTCTACTTAAGCTACGTAATCCATGGGGGGGGCGCGAAGGTATATGGAAAGGTGCTTGGAGTGATGGTTCAAGAGAGTGGACAAAGGAAGCTCAAGAGGAGCTGGGGCACCGGTTCGGTCATGATTCAACGTTCTGGATATCTTACGAAGACCTACTGGATAGGATTACCTGCTTTGATCAAACACGTCTCTTTCTGGATCCAAAATGGAGATGCTGCCAACGCTGGATGAGCATGCCTGTTCCCTGGGAATCCCGCTATCAGAGTGCTTTTCTCGTCCACTTGACTATGGATGCATCACCACTAGTGCTTGTCCTTTCACAACTTGATAAGCGCTACTTTAACGGTCTCCACGGCGAATATTCTTTCCGGCTTCATTTCCGGCTTCATGACGAGAATGGCGGCAGGAATGATTTCGCATTGTCTCACGGAAGCTACTTGATGAGCCGTTCAGTATCAGTAGAACTTCCTGACCTCCCTCGCGGGGATTACACAATATCCGTCAAAATCACTGCAGAGAGGGACCCAGATGCCAAATCCGTGGAGAAAACTGTTCTTATGGAATGCGAAGAGCGTACAAACAACGAGAAGTTGATCCAAGTTGGCTTTGCATACGATGAAGCTCACAGCAAGGTCAGAGGTCCTGTAGGTCGTCATGGGTCCCTCGATCACTCGCCAGTCGAATCAGAGTGTCGTGCCAGTTGCAGCACCTCCACCGCCTTCGACGATTCGGGTTCCGAGAGCGAGGACAGAGACGGTGCGGGGGATCGGCACCCTCGTCCATGGAACGCAGTCTGTGTTGTAGGTATCCGCATCTACTCCAAGGATGAACATTTACAGGTGCAGAGCTTCGATGTAAGGCAATAAAATATTAGAGTTGAGGCATACAGGCTAGACTATATGTGGCTTGCTAGCAGGAAGCAAAGAGGGATGTGCAATCCCAGATCAATTGATTCGAAATACATAGTAAATACAAATAGTTCTTAGTTTCAACGCAATCTAACAAACATCCGGCTACCACGCATCAGCTTCTTGAGCTAGGTAAAAGATTGCTCGAGGAGGGCAACCAAAGCCTGTTTTTGACGAAGTTGTCGACCGGAAATTGGCTTTGGCTGTAGTATCTCGGGGGACTGTACTGGGGCCTCGGTGCGAATTGATGGGTAAGATAAGATTGCAGATGGTAAGTTTAGTCCACCTATCCCAGAGGCGCTCTGTGATGATGGGGAAATATCACTATCTTTGTCGCAAATCTCGAGTGAGGGGGGGTTCTGAATTGGTTGCAGATTGGGCAAGAACTTAGGTTCTTCGACAAAGTTCTGTGGCCCAAGAAGAGGGACCTTGCGTAGCCCTTGAAGGGAAATATTCTGAGTAAGACCAGAATAAGACTGGAAGCCAGCCCAGCCGCCATCTTGTTTGCGAATAAGGACGAGAGCCTGGCCCCCGTAGTATTGATACCACGTGTTTGCCATCTTACTCATTCCCAACTGGCGGTTCTTCATACCGACTTCTGGGTTTCTGTTCTTCTTCATGCGTGGCTTGCGTGGTGGCATTGTAGAAAAGAGTATGGTCAAACGTTCAACACAGTTAAACAATAATGATGGGGCCGCAAAGAAGCATGTGTTATTTGCAATCTGGGTTCAAGGCTTAGTCTTGGGTCCTGGATGGCTGGGCTGCATACCTGGGTCTTTAAGCATCTAATGTTGTAGGCTCAGGTTCAGTGATAACTTACAGAGACATAACAAACGACACCCACCGAGCATGGTCACAATATCTGATCCAAGACCCACCACACCGGAGCTTTGATCCCCGTAAGCGGGGCCGTGATACCGAAATCATTCAATCGCTCGGCCAGAACAAGCGCCACCAAAGTGCATAACTAAAGAAAGTCCTCCTCCGGGTCTATTTTAATCACCTCGCTAACGAGTCCCAGGGGCAGTTGCATGCTCACACATGTAGCTTAGCGTTGCTCGACTTTGTTTTCACAAGCGGTATCATTGGCAGGACTAACATTGAAACTGGCGCCGACCCATCTAATCCCCGCATCCAATGCACCCAAAAGCACATTTCCTAATCACATTCCATTTGGACGCCCCGATGTGGATGCAGTACCGAAAGTGATCGGGTCAGCGGGACAACAGTGACCCACAACTACTCGGAGTTTGTTGGTCGGAATCGGCCCCACTCTTAACAGCCACCTCCGTTTGACGCCGTGCGGCATCTTTATTATAGATAGGCCAGGCAGCACTGTGCCTTTTTTTAATTCAACCAGTCTTCACTATCGCGATGCAATCCTCCACCAGCACCTGGAGACGTCTCTACGTCCTACCTGATGACCTCAAGCTCTGCATTAGTACTCATGTTGTTGGGTATAATTCTCACATTCAACTTTTCGAGGTTGCGGTGCATCCTCAGGTTCCTATCACTCATCCATACCAACACTTATTCAACACATCACCGATATGTATAGACTCGCTCGTTGCCGCGACAGGAGTCAATGGTTCATGGCAAAATGCCCAGGTTCAGGCCTTGTACAAATTCATTAGACAAGCGGAACGGGGAATCACAACATTTGGTACCCAGATAGGGGCCTATTATCGAGATCACTATCCTAAGCTGCGGCCATGGATTGAGTATCTGATACTTGAGCACGATTTGCCAGTTAGTTGCCTTCTTTCTGATAAAAGCCCGCAGCCACGCTAACGGCCCATTAGAAATCAGACAAGCAATCCCGTCGGAAGAACCGAACTGTTCTAGCTGACTTCAGTCGAGCGGTGGTCTTTCTGGCCTTAACCGTAGCCGACCCTGGAGACGCGACTACGAAGCGCATACGAAGCATGGATGAATCTCAGGTTATTGAGACCTTGCGCAACACTCTTGATAAAGAGTTCCAGATGTTGTATCGCCAATCAGATGCCAATCTCAATATAATTGGTCTTATCAGGCATGTCCTGGTCCAATCCGGGGGGCCCCAAAACCTCGCTCAGTTGGATTTGCTAAACGACAAGTGGCGTGACATCCACAGTCCAGCTATATTTGCTGCGCTCATGGGCATCTCCCCAAAGGTTCGTTGCACGAACCGAAATCCTGTCACAACTTTGATCAGTCAACTCGCACAAAGTCAAAGTTTTGCGAATATACAGGCTGACTGGCGTTTGGTGACGAAAATGACGCAACAGTTGAAGCTGCCATTTTGGGGGTTTGTCACAGTAGGTACCCTTTGACATCTCAAAGATTTATTCCTTCTGATCATTCATAGAGTATCCCAGATGAATGGACTTCTCATCTCTCTGAATCCTCATGGAGAAGTCTCCGCGCCCTCTGGAACGATGCACTCGATCTTCACCGGTCACTCCAGCAGCCTCACAATGCAGAACGATTGTTCTCCGTCTGGGCTTATCTCGTCCGTCGGACTCATCCAGGCGCAAAATACCACATTGAGAAGTCCACAGAATCTATATTCTCTGCAGCTATTTGGAGCCTGGCCAGTCCCCAAGTCATACCAGCACAAATCGTGCTGGATCTCATGACTGTAGTCAGCATTTCAAGACTGTTTCCGAAAGAAACTTCCTGGAAAAAGAGATCAAGTTCAATCGAAGCATTTAATGATATGCTCATGGAGAACTGCAGGGAAAACATGTTGGATCCTCTGAATCGCATACTATCTGCGCTGCATCGAGTTTTCAGCGCTGAAAACTTTCCTTTGCACGACAGAAGGCTGGCATACTTCCTTGCGCAAATCGAGCCTCCTAACTTGCTTTTGGATTTGAACGACGCGCGTGCAGACCAGTATTTTGCTGACAGGGTGTTGAACAGTACTGGCCACGGAGAAGCATTTGAGAGGATATGTGGCCGTGCTGGAGCGTTTCCTGTGAAGTTGGCACCCCTTGAACTGTCTGAGAGTAATGCCGACCCAGAGGAAACCAGGATATGATTTTTAAAGAGCTCCACTGCCGTGTTTATGGTTTAACTTTAATCATGCTGCGGAATCGAGGATTATCTGTCTAGTACAATTGCTGGGTCTTATTTTAACAGAACTTAAATTAAAAATGATAAAAAGAGATAAAGGGAGTCGCGAGATCTAATGCCATAATTCTCAAACTTTGACAATATATCCCTTGTTGATCATGCTTGCTATTAACATGCCGCTCGTTTGGGAGTATAGTTGGCGAAGCATTCTCTTGGTGATTGAACTCATTGTTCTTACTACCCTCTATTTTGGCCTCCCCGGCGCAAGTTTGTTTTTTGCATGGTTCACCAGTCAGTATCTTCATCAACCTAGCGACTTCCCTTTTGCTACCGAGGCAGTCGCTTTCCAAGTCCTCCACGCTCTATTTCTTGCCGTTGTTATTTGGGGCACCATTCCTTACTACAGTGCGAGGACGTCCTTGCCAGGGCAAATACGCTTCTGCATTTCGGCAATATTCTTTATAGCCTTTTCCGCCTACTCTCTTGCCTCTGGTAGTTTGTTGCTTATCATGTGGCTATGGCACACCAGTTTTGAGGCTGCGGGTACTTCAGATCTCGCCTTTCGTTGTCAATTTATCGCTATTTTTCTCATTGTCGTGTGGTGCCTTTCGCTTGGAATGTTCATCACCTTCCTGTATTTTGAGACATTTGGGTTTCCTGCTCTTATGAAGCAGATGCTCTCTGATATGGCCAAGCTATGGCAGAGAAAGAAGCTATTCGATACGGAAGACGACAAGTTGGCTTATGAAGAGATCTGAGATCTTAGGGAGTGAAAGTAGCTAGATTTAGTGCTGTTGCAGAGAGATCCAATTTGATATATCCTGTTAACCTTAAATTTTCGCAATTTCCCAAAACTACGTAGGTGGCCACTGCCATTATGTCAGCAATCAAGTTGATCAACTGGGATCTGTTACGTGCACCGGGGTCGGTGCACCTAAGATAACTGCACCGGGTCGGTGCATCTAAGATCCTTATGTAAGCTGCATATGTGTGTATCACTGAGATCCCGTTTTTATCCTCAACAACAACAGTTACTCACTTAATTGAAGAGTAATCATGATTCCCTATATCTACAGCTATTCATTATATAGTATCTCATCCATTGGCATCATATGACTCCTCTGGTAATAGTGAATGATGCATCATAGCTTGCTGTGATACCAGAGCTTCCAGTGATAGATGTGAATCACTTCACATAATTATATATATAAAGCAGAGCTTTTTCTTGCAATAGGAATGCTTCTTCTGTATTAATATCTACATCAATCTACTTAATATATCCTAGCAATTGTATTCGAAAATAAAGCCATTAGGTAATGGTATATATACTTGGAAATTGCTCTTTTTATTCTCTTTCAAATGGTATATACTAAT
>NJCR01000890.1:0-12383 GCA_002234235.1 Fusarium hostae
CACTAGGCACCGCATCGGTCGTGTCGTACGGATCGATTGGATCAGGGCCTGAAGCCTCTTTTACCCCTCAACCTTGAGGGCATGTCTCGTACTTACGAAACGCCACGTGGTTCGTCAGGACCTCTTGTGTCATCACACCAATTTAAACTCATGGTACCTGAATGGGAATAGGAAACAACGCCGCAGTATGGTCATAAGCAACCATGAGTCAATGTTATTTCATTGGCGCTTTTAAAGTTTTTGTCAAGGACCAGTCATAACGTCTCGTCGGATCAGGCTAAACTTTATCTGCACACCATCTGATTGCCCGCTGACGACATGCTAATCCCGAGCGGCCAGTACCGTCTACCGGATGATATGACAAGATATTGATTGGGCGTGATGAAACACCTACAGATATTACGATTGCGTAGTGATTACGTTGCTTTTGAAGTATATACAGCACTGTTCGCATTGCGGTTTCATCTCGATCTGACTCGCAAGATCATCAACTATACCTCATACTCAAGACTCAGGTTACCCAACCCAGAACATCATGTTGTCAATTAACTACTCCTAACAGCAAAAATGGCAGAGAAAGAGACAGTTGTTGCGCACAAAGTCATTTCTGTTCTTTTGCGTCTTGCTGAGCTTGCCAGCGCAGTAATCGTCCTTGGCATCCTCTCGCGCTTCTATTACCTTGCTGGTATCGCACAGGTGCATGTAAATCTCCAACTGAGACAAGATATTACATTTACCTAATGGTGATTAAAGCCATTCAAAGGACCCTCAGCACACTCCAAAGGATATTTAGCAACAGCAGCTAACACCCCACCATCTTCCATCCCTCCATCTGTCTTTTGACTTGGTTCCAAAAGTGTTATTAAGAACAGGCCTTTCCCATAAAGAGCTAACTCACCGAATACAAAGACCACAACAGCCAGATTACCATGCCCACCTAGAGTTTACACCTTAAAATTGGGGATGGCAGAGGCAGCGCTAAACCTATTCACACCAACATACGGCACGCTCCACGAAAATGTCACTTCATTTCTTGGTCCGAATCCGACGATATAGTATGTAATTGAACCTTTGACCCCTCCGCCTAAGTGGTTCGATTTGCAGCGCAATATGTCGCTCTCACCGGCGAGTATTGTTTGCGGTGGTGGAAGGTCCGTGTCTTTCATGAATTGGCTGTGGACAAGAGTTGGCCATTCAGGTTCGGTGTTGAGTTCTTTATTGGTATGGTTTAGAATCACCATGAGAAGCTCCCGGGAGGCCATGGTGCTGAGGGTTTTCAAAGTATGATGATAAGAGGAGCGATTGTTCAAGGGCAGATAACAGCTATCGACAGTTTCAGTATGTTCTATTAAAACATCAGCCGTAGAAGAAAAGAGGGGCCTAATATAGTTTGTCGTATTGCGTTTGAGGATGCCGAGATTGAACTTGAGGGGTTTGCAACCTCAATGTTGAAGCTTCTGGCTACACCTCCCTAATGATACATACATATTCTTTTGGTTGCAGCCCTTGAATAACCAATATATCGGATAATCAGGGATGCTTTCCGGTCCAGACCCTGGCCACGATTTAATCCAATCGCCCTTCCCCTTGCTAATCTGCAAAAGATGTGTCAGATCATGCTACTAATGGAACTCGCAGCAAACATGTGACTGGCAATCACTAACGGTAGAGTGAGGGGTACCTATTGGCGGCCGACCTGGGCTTCTGGAGACAATTTGTGACTGGATTTCCAAGGCTTGCATGCATAATATCCTATCAGCTATGATGTGCTAATCAAGCCATTACAGTGCAATGACTCACCAAGATAGGGATATAACTCTTCAAGCAAGTCTAATTACGCGTTGCAGCGTCGTATCCGTTCGGAAGAGGAGGTACTTTAGATTCTATACCTTAGAAGAAACCCTTGAGCTGGGGTTTAGACTGGATAGTTGTTACGCTTTTCACCGTTGGCTTTGGGGACTATTACCCCATGACTGACCTGGGGAGAGGACTCTTGATACCGTTTGCCCTAGCTGGGATTATTTCTCTGGGCTTGGTCAGCAGCTCAGTTAGGAGCTTGATCCTTGAGAATGGGAAGAGATGCATTGGGGCGAGGATAGACAATAGGAAGCGAGACAAGTTTATCAGGAAGATGCTCCTCAAATGCAACATTAATACGCTGGACCCTATCTATCAAGACTTACAGACGCCACACGCAAGCTCGGCCGAATTACAACAACGCGAGTTTGAACGCTGCAGAGCTGAATTTCAGTTAATGCGAAGAATTCAAGCCAAGTCTTTTACACGCAGAAATGGGCAGCCATGGCCATTTCGACGTTCTTATGACTCCTTTTATGGTTAGTAGGTGGTTGCATCTTCCAAAAAGCGGAACAGGCCTACCAAGGCTGGGCATACTTTGATGCGGTGTATTTCTGCTTCGAGGCCTGGACGACTATTGGATACGGGGATTTAGCTCCAGTGTCTAATCTCGGAAGATCGTTCTATGTGTTTTGGTCTCTCCTTGCTCTGCCGACCATGACGATCCCTATATCGAATGCGAGTGATACTATGGTTAGGATTGTGCGAGATGGGACTATTCTCATTGGAAGTGTTACAATTTTGCCGAATGATCGGGGATTTGTTAGGAATGTGAAGAGTCTTGTTAGCAAAATTACATTTGGCAAGATCTTCAGAGACCACAGCACTGGATCTGATGGTACAGCGGCGTCTTCGAAACCCATTAATCAACAATTGCCTACCGATCAACCTCCTTTCGCGATAACAAATTCTCGGAGCATTCAACCTCATGCGCGTTTCGCCTCCTGTTTGCAGAATAATCTTGAGAATCTTCCCCCCGGGGCCGATTTACAATTTCTTTTAATGTCCGAGATTCGTGTCATTATTGACCACCTCAAAGAGTCCAAGCCTCACCACTATACTTTCGACCAGTGGGCCTGGTATCTCAAGCTTATTGGAGAAGATGAGCATAACCCAAGAACACACTGTAGAGTTGACCAGCAGAAAGATGGCCATAACGTCTCAGAAAAATGGTCGTGGATTGGGAATCTGAGTCCTTTGATAAGTAGCAAGGGAGAAAGTGAATGGATTCTGGGAAGGCCGATGGATAAGCTTCAGTTGTTAATGGAAGAGAATAGAGGGCACGGGGGTGAGTTTGATTCCGGAGGTACAGCGTGTTGAGGAAGGTAACAGAGACGGATATACTGTGAAGCTACGAACAATGCACTAAGAAGACTAATATCATAGTTACAATCTTGAGCTGTAAAGACCCGATGCCAGATTTGCCATTTAAACGCCTGTAATGTGTCCATTCCTTCGAAATACTTCTTGGACTCTCTTAACCCCCGCACCCCAAAGGGCTAATCTGAACATTGCGTAAAGCAAAAATGTAGCAGCGATATTGAAAACGACATAAGCAAAGCCAAGCGCCCAATCCCTCCATCTGTCGTGATAATACATACCAGAACGAGCCAAGATCTGATCGGTATCTTGAAGAGGACAATAAGAACAATCAGTCGTAGCCTCAGGATTGAGCAGCGTTCCTAATGCACCCTGCTCAATGTATTGCTGCATGTATGATCCACAGGTCTCACCAGTTGGAGGCTGAAAGATAGCAAGCTCAGAGTCGGAGCAAATGATTGTATCACCTGCAAGCCCCGTAACAGAAACACCGCCAACAAGATAGGTCATAGGAGAAACGCGATACATGAATATCCAGAAACCAGGTAGAGCAGTCGGGGTTTGGAAAACACCAGCGAACAGAATCATCATAGAGAATAGGACTGTTGTCACGCGACCAGCTGTCGTCGCATCAGGCAACGGTGCAATGACCATAGCTGCAAATGTACCAACAAGGACATAAAAGTAAACACAGAATAACAGAATCAGTCCTTGGTCTTCGGACGAGCGTATTCCGAAAACTGTGTAGTTGAATATCGCAAAGGTGATTACACCAAGGATAATATGATATGGTATTTCCGCGAGGATGTTGGTCAAGATGAGAACAGTCCACGAGTACATATTCGAATGACGCTCACGCACTTCATAGATAGTACGCTGCATGACAAATTTTGGCATAATCTATAATGGCCCTATTAGCTGTACATAGTTTTTACGGTCGGAGAACTCTACCTGTTGGACTAAGCTGCTAAACATGGCACAAACCATGAGAATTGAGAAAATGGCGTTTTGGGTTCCAAGAATAGAATTACCAGGTTGAAAAAATGAGAAGCCGATGAATAAAGTGCCTGCGATACCTAATGTGAATTTACTGGCGATGTAGGTTGTTGACCGCCAGTATTGCTGCATTATGCGTCTGTACACGATTGGTACCTGTGAGGTCAGAGGAACAGGGTAGGCGCCGCGTTGTTGGGTTTGAGCATCGTGTTCATGTGATGGTTTGGGAGATGAAGATTGTGAAATGTGTTCCAGCTCAGCTGTGACTTCGTTGGCCTCTCGGGAGGTATTCCAGAGATGAGGCCAGTCGAACTCATCTCCTTTGGAGTTTCCAATCATATCCAGGATATACTCTGCAGGATTCTCATCATCATTACACCTCCTTGGTGCACGTTCACCAAAATATCCAAGCACTGTCTCTGAATTCTCACCAACATCTCCAAAGTAGGCAACCTTGCCACCTCGTGCCATAAGCAACAGTCGATCAAACGTCTGGAACAGCATGGCACTTGGCTGATGGATAGTACACAAGATCCCCAACCCTCCCATGGCCAGCTTCTGGAGCAGGCTCAAGATTGCCTCTGACGATTGGCTGTCGAGTCCTGACGTTGGCTCATCTAGAAACAGCAGCAGGGATGGCTTTCCAGCTAACTCGACACCAATACTCAGACGCTTTCGTTGCTCTGCATTAAGCCCCTTGCCAGGCAATCCAACAATAGCATCAGCAAATTCATCCATACCAACAAGATGAATCGTCTCTTCCACGGACTGAAGTTTCTGGCTTTTCGGTATATTGCGAGGCTGTCTTAACATTGCTGAAAACTGTAGAGCTTCACGTACAGTTGATGTCTCAAGATGGACGTCTTGCTGCTGGACATAGCCAACGTCACTCTTGAATGAAGCCGGTAATGGATTTCCATCGACATAGAACTCGCCTTGGACTTGGCCTGAGGACATTCTCTGGGCAAGGGCATTGAGAAGTGTCGTTTTTCCAGCCCCTGATACGCCCATCAAGGCGACGAGGGAGCCTGGTTTGACCCAGCCAGATGGTTCATCCAGGAGCCGCCTTGAATTCCCTTTAATCATGACATCGAAGGTCAATTTCCTCCAGCAGAAAACTGAGTGATTTGCTTTCGTTCGTGTCGGTTCGCCAGAGGTAATCTCGATTGTTGCACTGTTGGCTATTAACGGTCGCTCTATGTCGACTCTGGCTTTGAGTTTCGAGTCGGCTTTTGGAAGACGGCCGCGTAGGAAGACAGGGACTTCGATACTAACAGATGAGTTTACGTTTAGCTCAGTAGCCAAGAGATACATGACCAAAAAGAAGAACAAGAAGCCAAAAATAATACCCAAGTTGCGCCACAGATGGGAGTAGCTATAGTCATAGCTTGTTTCAAACCATAAATCCCCATTAACATAAGTCTTCCCGGCCACAGATCCAGGAATAGGACAGACAAATGTCTCGCCCACGGGATTTGGATAAGATGGCACAAGGTTGGAACAAGGATAATCAGTCCCATGTGCTTGGTTAACAAGCAAAGCTTCGAAGGCATAAGCAAGTGGATTTATATAAGAGATCCATTTAAACCAAGGGTGCATATAAGGACCGGGAAGGACAAATCCCGTATAAGTAATGAGTGCAAGAATGAGAAACCCAGATATTGCCATGGCTTGAGGAAGAGAAACCGTTGCAGCAGCAATGGTGCGAAAGATCATAGACATAGCTATAGTTGTGACGAAGACAAAAAGGAAAAAAATAAAGAATTGGGATGCTGTTTTTGCAAGACCGGATAAGAAGTAGAGAATAACATTAAAAAAGACAGCAACGACGAATTTGATAGGAATGTCGACTAGAACATTTGCAAATGCATCGGCAGACGGTCGATAAAAAGCATACGACGATTGTTTAGCCATAATAGAGCGTCCTTTGTAAAGATTGTGCGTGTCCGTTACGGCCATTAGAACGTTGAGAAGGACTGAGAAGAAGAGCACAGATCCGTAAGAGAAGAATGCATCTGATGTCTCTGGTGTGCCGTAGAAGATGGATCCTACAACAAGTGCAATGATAATCTCTCCAATCAGAGTAGTAAAGGTTGATGCTTTGTCGTTCCAGAGTTGCTGTGTTGCTCTTCTTGCGCAAAGGGCAGTTTGCATTGGGAATGAGATTGTTTGTGAAGCTTTCTTCAACATTCCCTTTGCTTTCAACTTCCCACGTATTTCCTCAAATTGCTTTTGCGTAACATCTTTGTTTCCATAGAAATCCTTCTGATACTCATGAATTTCTTGCATCAGGGTCAAATACTCAGGTGAGTCGCGCCAATACTGCTCAAACTCCTCAGAGGTTCTAGGCACTGAGTTCTCGTGTCCTGCTTTGGCTTGCCTTTGTTCGGGGTTGGTTATTACGGTTAGAAAATCTCCGGCTGTTTGCCTTGGATGACGATACCAACCCATACCTTCAAAGTAGCCTGAAGCCAAAGAAGCACGACCGAAGAAGATTCCTCGCCCTTCGTAGAGGACTAAGATTTTGTCGAATAGATTAACGATAGATTGCGATGATTGGTATATGGCTGCCGCGTTGGATGATTGGGTTACTACACCACGATTAGTCAATCATCATATCTTTAGAGTACAGGATTCTTACAGTCAGAAAGAGTTCGTAGACGACTAATAAAATGCAATGCAGACTCGGCATCTAGCCCTCGTGTAGAATTATCCCACGCCGATATAGCAGCTTCAGAAAGTGCAGTCTCAGCAATAGAAACTCTTTTCCTTTCGCCGCCAGAAACACCTCGTATATAATCATTCCCAACAATCGTATGTTTGGTGTGCGATAGACCAAACACCGTCAACATGACCTGGACAACATGGCTTATTCTGTCTTTGCGAGTTATTCCTGGGAGTCTAGCCCGTGGGGTCCGCATCGCGGCGGCGAATTCGAGTGTTTGGCCAACTTTTAGGTACGGGAGGTGTTCATCTACTTCTTGATTGTAGATTAATTCACCTTTGAAATCGTGAGACATTACTTGGTGTGGTATGCCTCGTCTTGTTAACGATGTATTACGATGTTTTTTGTGTTTGTCTTACCTGAGTAATGAAGAATGGAGCCTGAGTCAATCTCCAGACTTTGCATCTCACCCGTGATAGTCTTTAGAAAGGTTGAACATCCACTTCCAGGGCGGCCTAGAACAAGCAGTAGTTGTCCCTTCTGGACGACTCCATCAAGGCGAGTGAGAATAGACTTGGTCTCTTTCGGGCGAAACCAGGACCGAATTTTAAACGGCTGGGTAAGTAGCGTCCATAGAGTATCCTGCTGCTCTACAGCCGGGCCGCTTCCATACACAGACAAATTCTTGAAGGCAAACCCAGAACGTGGTGGAGTTGGAAGATCAAGTCTACTCCGCAGGTTGACGAGTGCTTGAGACCATCTTTGAAAGTCAAAGTTTGGACTTGACGGGTTCAGAGTCTGGTCCAAAAGGCCTAATTTCTGTAGGACTGCGTCGTGAGACTCTTCTTCATGTTTTCTGGGAGACATGTTCATGGGATCTTGGGATCTTGGGGTGTCTGTTTGGGCAGGATCGATGACTTCGCAGTGCTCTGTTTCCTCTGCCTGTTTCTTAGTTGTGTCCATACTGCATATTTGTGTACACTGTGTGAACACGAGGGTTTTTGAGCAGGTAGATACCGCTGAAATTACTGTATCCGAGATTTTTGAGAGAATATAGGTTCAATTGACAAATCTGTTTGGGGGACTGGTGATGGATGTCTGTTGTGATTAACAGGGATAGCCTACATAAAGTATAAGGTATCAACAATGGCTCATCCCAGGCAGACAAACATCGACCACACCATCAAAATGCGTTTTCGGTAACCATCTCGCTAATGAATCGAGGTGCATCTGTCCCCACCATCCTGAACTTGTGTAGGTTTGACTGACAGCCTTGCCATATACATGAACTGATGCTGACAGATGTGTGGCTGCTTATCACTAAAGAATTATAATTTCATCATGACGTGTTGACATGGACCCTAATAGTACGAGCTCCACGAAACGACTGTGTTAACCATTGAGTTTATGCGTTAACCTTATTTCACATGTAAGCGAAATATACTAAGAGACCCTTCAAAAAGGAAACTCTGCCCTTTTACACTTTACGCACTAAAATCTGCAACCATGACGTATTATTCTCGTCATATTGGACGGTTATGTCGTGAGGCTTAATGCTCACCCACTCTGTAGCTTTGTACACAACAAACAAAGTAGTTATTACTAAAAAGATACTTTAGAGTGGAAATTAGATAACGAGGGCTGCAAGAGAAAAACAAGGAAAACAATTATGATTGTTGAAGCAAGATTACGAAAAGAGAGAAGAAATGGATCTCAGAATGAGTCGAACCGTCGCTGCGGAACCTTCGTCCTAATTGGTTGTTTTTCAAGCTTAGTGGAGCCAATGGGTAATACTGTACATATTCCTTTACAAATATTCTCTTTTCCAGGAACACAAACTGCTTCAGTTATGTAATCGAAAGAAACTGCATGGATAAAAAGAGCCTGAAAAGAAAGGTTTGTTCAGGCTGGATAATAAACAACGGTATGGGCATAACTACTGTAGGTTCAAAGACTGATAAAGTTGAGGCGTTCATCTTCGGCCTAGAATTGCGTTCTCAATTTCCTGGTGGCACTCCATGAGCTACAAATTCCAGCAGCCGTTTTTGTCACTCTGAGATGCCTCCACGACTATTTGGCAAAAGTTTATACTAATAACTCCCATTTCGGTTGCATACTTGACTGATGTTCTCAAGATGCAAAGATATTGGAGCAGACTTTCTCTCAATCTAGAAACTCGATATAGGAAAGAAAGAGATTGAGACCATAGCTTTGGACCAAAGGGACCAGCGACTACAGTTTCTCTAGCTAGATAGTGCTGAGTAAAATTGCTTGGGTAGGGCCTAGAGACCGGCCCCCCTTAGCCTTCCCTTTCCATTGTATGGTGCCTTGGTCAGGCACGGGGGGGACATTGACTAGGAAATGGGTCTGCTGACAGGGAAAATTGGGGTACTTCATTTCTCCACTTATTGCCCGCAAAATCACAAGTCCCTTTTTTCACCCGCATAGTCGGACATGCCCCTCCACATGCACTGACTAGCGAAATGCATGACAACGCCAAAACACCAAGGAAGCATCACGACAATTACGTTATCTTATATATCCTTCGGCACAACGAATTCGCCCTAACTAACAGTAATACAATCCCCGATATTGATTTCATCATTTTCCAACGGATCTGTAGTATCAGAATCATTTTCTTCCGTATCTTCATCGATTTCCACGCCATCAACTTTAAGGGGCAGTGTTTTCCATGAGGCACGGCATTTTTCCTCGTCCGCAAATATATTCTAATGCTTCATTAACGATTTCAATGTTATAGTCATAAAGAAGAAGGAATAGAGGATCCCAATAGAAATTAAACCATCTAGGAAGTTCTTTTTCCCCCACTTCCTTTGCTTTCCTCCTTATGACTTTCGACTCTCTCATCTTTGCGTGAAGTTCGCGATAGAGGCAGTATTTTATCCCCAATAGCCTGGCCGATAAGATACAGTCTTAGTATTATGTTTTTATATAAAATTGGCCAGTTGTGAATAGCTTTACGCTCTGTAAGTATGCAGGTTAACTACTATATAAGTCTCTAACCTATAATTGCTAAAGACTAGCCCTAAGAAGTCTCTTGACTTCTAATATCCATCTTCATAGATAGGCAGCTTCATCTTTGACTTCCTTCTTCTGTATCCATTGTGCCTCTGCAGCCTGATTTGCCCGTCAGTTGTATCTGTCCTTGGCGATATAAAGCCTGGCATCGTATACTGTAATTAGCCTGTAATTAGCCAAGATTATAGTCCCCTGGTCACGATTTGAACGCTTGAGGTTCTTCTCCTTGAGATGACGCATCTCCTGAGTCGCTATAATGCCATTCAATGCGAGAGTTGTGTGTGCTTTCTGTAGCTTTTAATTGGCATATGCCACAGTGGGAGTCAGAGGCATGCCTGAGGCCACTGATACCTCGATTTGGAGGGCCACGTACTGCTTGCATTGTCGGATTTGCCCACGTCTTCCATATCAGATTCGGAGTTATTGTCACTGGCATGTGCCGAAGAGTCACCTGCAGATATGTAGCCGGGAAGATCGGCCTTAGCCGCCTCTAAAGATAGTGATGATAACGGATCGACCATACGGTCTAATATGGCCTAGGGATGGAAGGGATAAATGCCGGTCTTCTTCTAAGATGAGATAATAGGACTTCTCCTAGTAGTTTTGCTGCGAATCTTCTGTAAATGAAATAGGAAATTAGCATTATTGAAGCCTGTAGCTCTATCAGTGATTTCCTGCTGTAAGACCTCTTGGTTGCTTATATAAGCTAAATATCCCTATATTTAACGGCTGAAGCATATCCGTCAGATGAGGCGGGAAGGAATATAATAATACACCTGCAACTTCGGCTTTATGAAATAGTTCTTTCGTAAAATGACTCTTACAACCATCTAGTAATAGGATTCTTTTTCCCTGTCTATTTTGAGCATATATATGTCGTTTAAAGTGGTCAAAGAAGTCCTATGCGGCAATATCATCAATATAGCCTTTTGGTGTTATGAAGATTGATGCCTCTCCTTCAAGGCTGTTTTTAACCCAACGGTATAGGATCTAGACGCTGGCCATAATGATAAACAGTGGAATAACCTGTCCTTTTGCAGATATCGACTTAACGATTATGATACTAATTGTCTCATATACATATGTCAAAACGGGCTGCTTAACTTCCCCAAATATCCACAAGAAGATACCATTCTTTAGATACCTAATCTAGAAGCCTATCTTATTAGCATTCTATATATATTCAAAGTATATATTATCTTCTTCATCTTTAATGAAGTTATTCCACTTCTGGAACTATTTTTAAATATTTGCTCAGTCTGATATAGCTTTATGCTATACTGAGAGTGCTTAAGACTTTCTTCTATAAAAGAACTATAAATAACAACATAGAAAACGTCATGCCCAGTACTGTGAAGCTGTAAGTTGACGATTTACAGTATTAACAACAGAATTTACATATTAATGAAGTATATATTATTATATATAATGCCCCTAAGTGATATAGTGCCAGAACTAAGTAAGAATAGCTTATTCTTTTTCCTTAGAGAATAATATATTATTCTCACTATTAAGGGCAATAGGATAACTTCTTTTATGCTATAATTACAGTCTTTTATATAGAACTTTTCATTCTTTACTTACTTTGGCAACTAAAGGGTAAAGTCCTTCCCTAATAAGCTTAATAGCAGTAATAGTGCTTTATTTAAGGTTATAGGGAGTAAACTGCAAGAAGTTAGGTTTTCCAGTTGCTGAATTAATCCATCTTTATATTGCAGAAAGAGCACATTCTGGACCATCAAATGATGTATTTATTATAAGATTTAGCTCATAATTGATGATATTGTTGCTGAGTAACGCGATGACTTCCTTGGTGTTATGGTAGATAATTGTTGTTGCGTTAGGATGGTGGTGAGGGGCAATGACATATCGCGGGTATCATCGGTGCAGAAACGGGGACTATGCCAATGGCCGAGTGACTTAATTTTCTTATATTAAACCCGCTAAAAATGAAGTACCTAAAATTTTTCCCTGTCGGCCGCCCCTTTTCCTAGTCACCTTACCTCCCCTGCTTGATGCACGGGCACTTACGGTGGAAAGGAAAGCACGGGAGGCAGATCTCTAGGCCATACCAAGTAGTGTCCAAAAGTATATCAGTAATGCAAGTAGAGACAGGGTTGGCAGGACCATGTGTTGAATACTGGTGAAAATGAGACCGGCTAACCGGATGACCGAACTACCGGTCAGAGAGCTGTCTCAACACTGTAACAACCTCTTAGATAGGTCATTACTGAACAGATAGAAATAGGGTTCCAACCCAACTATCGGACAGAGAAAGAAATACACACAATGGACCCCAATATCTGACACCATGAGTGTCTTTGTCGAATTCGAGGGGCGATGAGAAAATAATAATTAAAATCTGCTAAAAAAAATAACTATAACGTGCATGATAAGCGAGTGCTCCAGACAAGCGAGTGCTCCACCAATCTACACCTAAAGACTCAAAAAGAGTAATAAAAACACCATAATGTATTTTATAAGCGAGTGAGCCATATAAGCGAGT
>NJCR01000894.1:0-57806 GCA_002234235.1 Fusarium hostae
GCGTGGCTATCCAGCACTGGCCAGGACTAGCAATGCCGCTTCCTGTCACGACACAGGCCAAACTGAGTATGCGGATGGATTCCTCTATAATGCTCAGTATCAGATCCTTGTCTGCATCGCATGCGAATCGATGATCCAACCTGGGCAAAAGTCGTTCTATAGCCACCTAAACAAATTGCACCGCATCACTGGACTCGCTTGTAAAGCCTTGATGGAACGATTTAGCACATATAAGCTTTGTTCGTTCCAAGAGCTGGCCATCCCTCGTGAGAAGGTGCGACCAGTTCCCGGATTAGCTATTCATACTGCGTTCAAGTGTAATGTCTGCGTCAAAACTTCTGGAAAGCCATACTTCACACTATCGTCAGACAAAGTTAGGGATCATATGATCATACATCAATTAGGGGTCTCACCGATGGCAGCAGAGGAATTAGGCATGTTCCAGACATGTTGCGTCCAAACGTTTTCCTCTGCAAAAGGTAAGATTCGGTATTTCGAGATTGAATAGTTAGTATATTAGATGGTTAGGGTTAAATTAAATAAATAGTTACTATATGCCAGTCTTGTGGGATATGTCTCGTCCCGAAACTGATGGGCTGGAGGGCCGATAGAAAAAGGCCATGCCGGCCTATAGAGGGTCTTACCATGTACGAAGGCTACATCTGCACCTGCACGGAAGTCCAATGTGACTATTGCACGCGGCGGGCTAGGAAGATGTACGATTGCAGTCGAAAAACACGCCGAAGGGGTCCTGGTTAGGGTTACAAGTGATAAATATTTAGACCTTTTTACTTATAGGCCTCCACATTTTTATAACCTTGCTAGTAAACTTGCCATTTTTCTACAGCGGACCGGCCTAAACCCATAGGACATGCGAATCCGGCTCCTCCCAGGCTTGCGTCCTAGGAGGTGTTAGTGGAATTCGCGCGCGTAGTTGACAGAGGCATTTTATTTTGCCAAAATTCAACCACAAAAGTGCATCTAGAAATATTTAGATCGGACGATAGAGAAGGAAGTAATTAAACGATTTATAGCCTTAGAACAATTTTTCTTTCCATCTCTAGCCACAAAATACGTAAAAGAATGCATCTAACTCTGTGTCGGGACGAAAGCGTGGTCCAAGCTCAGAGAGGCTGCTTACGAAATATCGTTACAGCCCTGTAAGTTATCGTTACACCCTAGTCGTTTTTCTTGGTGTAAAACCAATGGGAGGAGGGCTTGGACCGGACGGTATCCCTGCCGGCTCCATAGCATCGTGATCTACTCCAGAAATGAGCCAATGACCCCAGGGCTTGAGCCGGACGATATCCTAGTCGACTCCACAGCGACGTCCTAAAATAGCTAGACTTTGTCCTAAGCAATATTTGACTGAACAGCAGAGAAAAATATGCATCCTAGTACATAGTCGAATGCATTCCATCGACACAAACACTGTTCATGGATATCGTTGTGTCACAGCGAACAATGTAGACTTTGTCAAATCACGCAACGCATTCAAGCAAATATATCGTAAACCCGAGCATTCATATTGATAATGGGTAAAAATTTCTTTATATCCTATGTCGCTATGAATTTCGGCTCGTTTTGACCTGTCACGCCGCCCGCCTTTCATTTTACCCTAGAGCGTTGCGTCACATCTTTGGGCTCTGTGAAAGTAGATTTACCAAATCAGTCTTATACCATGTTTGCTTTTTTCCTCAGCGTGCTCTCTAGAACCAATGACTGCACTGCAGCCTTGTCAACGCGTCCATCCTAGCCAATCACTATTTCAGGCTTAAAATTAAGTTCGCCCCTTTGCTAGGTCTTGCAAAGACTAAATTGGTGAGACGCGTATGAGGAAAAGGAAAGAGCGCCTCAACCAAAACATATTAAGAAGCCGAGGAACCTGACAAGTCTCCTGAACATGTGAACGTGTCGTTCTTCTATCGTATACATATCTCATCAGAATCAACCGCCTTGAAGCACCATGGCGCCTCCATCGGTCCCAACCGAAGTCAAGAAGCAGCGAGAGCGAGAGCGTGGCAGAAAACGACGTCAACAGTCGCGTTGCCAGGGCCAGGCCGAGCGACTTCGAGAAGCCGACAGCCACGAAAGTGTCCGGCTGGTGAGTCAGGTCCATCACACCGCGGCTGGTGCTACTGATTGTCGGTAGACCTGCTAATACAGCTCTTCCCTTTCCATCGATTTACTCACAGCGTTGTTTCCTGATAGGCCGTTCCCGTGAACACTCCCTTCTGGGCGATCCTGCCGTATCATCGGCCGGCGGCCGGCATCTCCTACAGGGAAACTCGGATTTCGAAGATGCCAGTCTTGGCAACGACACTTCCCTACACGATTGCCCATCTGCAGCGAACATGTCGTTGGCTGTTCCGGTTGCGCATTCCCCGAAAGATACAGGACGAACGAGGAGTGTATTCCACGCCGAGGCTGATGGAACGGAGGAGAGAAGGATGTTGAAGCGAACGACGTTTGAGTCTGCAGCTACTCCGGGACATTCGAACCCGGACAAAGAGGTGCAACCAGCAATGGGCCGTCCGCGGAGAGACCCAGCCTTATCGGAACGCGAACTCACACGACTCCGCGTGCAGGCCTATCGTGCCCGCCAACACCTGTCAAGAATACCACAGGCTGCACCATCTCGGCATGACAGCCTTTCACCCCCCCAGATTGATTCTGCAAATCAGTACTTCGCTCGGGATACTTCGTGCCCTGCTCAGAACGGTCCAGCGACTTCGCCTGTTTCATTGTATCAAGCTGTCGATGCACAAAAGGTAGCGAGCAACTCGGGGCGAAATAGGTCTAGCTCCCCGATATCTGAAGCGACTTCAGACTACGGCTATGCTCCGTTTGATGCTGATGGTGACCATGACTTCCGCACGGTTGACTCTTGCTCAGTTTCACCCAACCGCCCATCGAAAGAGAATCCAAGCCTCCCGATTGATCTTTCTGACCGGATGCACGTGTATCCTCATCTTCATTCCTTTGTTGACGCTCTTCGAGCCCAGGAGACACGGTGTGGCTTAGAAATCCTCAAATCCCAAACCGCTACGTATGAGCGCATCTTCCAAACATTCTTTTCTGCCGAGTGTCACTGTAAGTCCGGCATCTGAGTTCTCCCCGCTACAGCACATGACTCGTCCTAGATATCTGATCGAAAGCTTCCTCAAGTTCAGGTTCGCATGATAATCACGATCATACGCAAGCTCACACCCTTGGAGAAAGGGCACAGTTCCTTCGAGGTTTATTACCGCCTCTCAACACCATCTTTGACGAGCGTTTTGCGCATGGAGCTGCCAACTACCTACACCAGTGGAAGGCATTTCTTTCTGATAAGCCTGTTGAGCCTTTATCTTTCCACAAAACCGAAGCCAGCCTGGAACACGGCCCAGTCCGCATCGAACGGCGGTGGGACATTGATAGCATTTGGTTTGGGCCTAAGAGCCTTCAGGCTGTTCGCAAACCCGGCATTTTCCGTTTATCATTCATGCCGCCGTTCAAGCGCAACCTGTCCACGGATCAGGTAATCCGGCCGCACGGTCTCGATCTTGCCACTACTCGACATATTCTATTTGGGTCAGTGAACACATCGGGGATTCGCTTTGACGTATATCTATTCTTTCCCGGGGCCTCCAAAACATCTGCATCTCGGAACGGATTATCTCTGGATCGCCAAAAGGATCTCTATGACAGTATAATCATTCCAGCGGCATTTAGTAGCATCTCTGATCCTCTCCGTCAAGAGCTCCCTGGATCTTTTGATATTGCCTATGCAAAGTCTCGTTCCTTTCAGGAGCGGCCCGAGACGGGTAGATGGAGAGCAGGAGATGATGGTAGGGCTTGCCACTTACAATACACGTTGCCGACCGATGATCTTGGACCGTTCTGGTCGTCCATCACTCAAAGAGCCAACTCGTTTCGAGTCCAGACCAAGGCTGGAAATAGTGTTGCGTACTTCAAGAATCCACAGTTGCTATTTCAGGCCCACGATCTCAAGAATATCTTTGCAACACCAAGCCTCCACGAAACCATGGGACTTGTTCATGATACTGTCCTCTCCGGAATGGATCCCGAGCAGATAGACCTGCACTCTTGCTGGTTAGATATCGGAATGCGTGACTATGACCCTGATCGACTACGTGGTAACGATAACAGGACTGAACCTTTCACGCTACTATGGAAAAGTGATTGCCATCAACATTTACACCGTAGACTTTCTGAGATAGCTCCCGACACGCCTCTTTTAGCAAGTCACTTCCGATCTTTTCTTCTTCGAGATATTGGAACATACCATTGTCGGATAAAGGCGAAAGGAGTCGACACTCCTGGCTGCCCCCGGAGTCGCGACCCTGCCGTCATCCGTGCCAAGGCCTACAACTGCAACAAAGAACTGTTCTCAGTCATGTATAGCAACTATCGTCTGTTTGGATCCGGATACCTCCCCTTATTAGCATTCGATGACGATATGATCAAAGATCTCTCTTCTTCCAGCCAGAGTCGCGAACGGGGTTCAAAAACGCAGCTGTCCCGTGGTGCAATTTTGAAGGCCTGGAACGCGAATAAACGACATTTGAGATCTGTGTCAAACCCAAATATGCTCTCCAATTATGGGATCCGAAAGGAGGTTACCTTGCGTTTCGATATCATACTGGTGATGTGGGCCAGCGGCTACTTCCGAGCTACACATGAGAACATTATTGGGCCACTCGATCAGACAGCCCCTCTCCAGGGTGAATCCAATGTTCGCCATTTACCATTTTGGACGATTCTCACTAAAGACATAAACGCCCTAATATTCGCGCAGGCCGCTCGCTTTGTCCTGCCACTGGACCACTTGTTCTTTCAGGCCGGTACTGGCTTGTCTGAACAACGCGCGCAGTCTGACGTAGCACAATGGTATGTTCAGAGAATTCTAAGCTTCTACACAGCTCAGATGCTTTGTCGACTCTTAGTCCATAGCTTCGTCGGCGAGAAAATGCTGAGCTACGATCAGTGGATATGGCTGGCACGATGGACAGTTACAAACAAATCATCTCGCCATCGCGAGGAGTTGATTGAGCGACAAGGCTTGGGACTAGAGAATGTTGTGAAAACCTCTGGAATGTTATGGATCCCTCCTAATAAGATGGACTGGCAGCGTGGCCATCTTGCACTTGACGTACTCCTTGACTTGTACATTCCGCGAAGTCCTTTGCATCCTCGAATCGCCTCTCAGCTTAACATTCAAACATTGACTGTTTCCAAGATCAGTGTTGATGTGTTTTTCCAGAACTGGCTCAAGGAAGCTCGGGCGGCGTTTGAAAGCGATCGAAATCAGGATGCGGAGGAACTACTGGAACGAGCGTTCTCTCTTGCAACGGAAGAGATCGCACGAGCGTACCATCAACATGTTTTGTTGAAATTGCAATCGTATTGGGAGCGAGATCGGGCGAGGATCGGCCAAGATAAGTTACCCCCACTTTCACGACTACAGGAATGTATAGAGGACTCAGCGACCGAAAACGGCCAGATTGTGACCACCCAGACAATATGGGAGGTCTATGCCGAGGGATGGTCTCTCTATGCTGAAGTCTGCGCCGACGCCGACCCGAATAAGTTACCGCAAGGATTGCCCTACTGGATGACTACACGAACGTACGTACCGCCTCATGACGGCTGGTCATCTTTTGTGTTCCATCATCTTTTCCATCGAGACAAAACACCGTCATGGAATCATCTTCACTTCCTTCGACTTTACCGAGCATTTAAGGAGTCTTGGAAGGCGGTTCAGCAGTACGCGGGGTCATTCGATCGCCGTTTCCGTCGCGTAGTTGGAGATTTTATCATGGTAACTCTCAATAGCAGTCAAAACACCGAGGTTGTTACTTATAAACACGATAAATCTTGGTATCAGGGGAAGCCGGTATTCTTCAAGATTCAGTTTTGGGCGCCATACTTTTCTCCGCCAGACGACAACAGACGTATACCGTGGGAGTGGGTTCGCGACCATAAAACCCGACACCCTGGTATTGCTCCGGATGCGAAGTCCAAAGACATGACGGTAGGATATTTTCACGGTTTGGAGAGCTCAGTTCGGAGGTTACTGCAGATGTACACATATGAATCGGGTCGGTTGTACAGTGCCACACCGGCATGTCGTGACTCGATCTGTTTCTCTGCCCTGGATTATCTTTCGAAACTCGTCGGCCCACGATGGCCCGCGAAACATGGGCCGCCTTACCTGCTGCCTTGGCATCTTCCTACATGGAAAGAAAGGGAGGGGGGAAGAGAGGACTTTCTTCTTCTGCCCATTCCAGCAGGGACTGTCTTGAAAGAGTATGAGGAGATCAAGCACTCACGCCCGACGCTACTGCTTCCAACTCAAGATAATGTAGCGCGGCTACTCGACTTTGTTGAATCTTTTCCCGACCTCTCTGCGAGAACTCTGGAGCATATTGAATGGATGGATAAGATGCTTGATAATAATAAGGGTCAATTTGCTCTTCGCAGCCACCTCAACGTCAAGGTTGAAGCGACGGCTGAAAACGATCGAGGTGATTCGTACCTACGACGCTTCCTATCGCAGGAAAAGCCTCCAGAGAGGATCATTCAGGGCAGTGATTGCGCCTGGGATACCGATCAAGTACTAGAGTGTTGCGTCTCCACAGCTCTGGAAGACGATGATTCTTATAGTGGCCTTTCCTCTGAGGAACTGGATTGAGCATTTCCTGTCTCACATTGATAGGTCACACGCTCATGGTGTTTACAGCAAATGCTTGAATGACGCTTCGAGTAAAATCTGATACCAATTGAGGTGCGCCCTTAACGTCCTCCAGCGCCGAGTTGTCCTTGACTATGGGAGCAAGAAGACAGGTTCAAAGCCGGCAAGCGAGGAAGATGAATATTACCCCGTATTTCGGCTCGATTTCGTTAACATCGTCGCTCTACCGCGCCGGCCGATCTGCCGGCCCAGTCACTTCTATCACAATATCATGATATCATTTCGCCATTGGAGTGCCCCATATAGCGCAAAGCATGTGCAGGGCATCGATTTCGACCTGAGCGGCCGTACCTTCCGCATTGCCACCGGCGCCACTCGAGAAGCTTGGTTCATCGTCATGCACCCGAGCCAGAGGGCTGCTGGCGCCAACAACCCCCGTCGACGACACGATACAACACATACAAGGACGGCCCTCGTGCAAGGCCGTGCTCTGATGCTCGCATCATACATCAAAGACATCTTCCTTGAAGGTGAGCTCCTTGGTGAAGGTGTTGAGCCGAGATGGGCTCTTGGAGGCAAGGAGACGCAGATGATTGCCTTTGACAAATGGGTCACATTCCAAACACTATTTATGGACGGCTGGACGGGGTTCCTCGAAAGGATCTCTGTTCAGGGCGACACTTTCTGGACCGATCATCAGCCGGCCTTCCACGCGTACGACTATGGCGCCAACATCAACATAGAAGTCAACGAAGGCATAGCGAACCTCGAAGAAGAAACCGTTATTAGGCCAGCCTATCTTGACGGTCTGGACGACGAGGACGACGAATCCGGCGACGGTTATGAAGAAGAAAACGGTAGTCTGCTGGCGACACAGCAAGGATGGGGGCAGGTTGGAGGAGAGGAGCAAGAGGGGGATGTTGATGAGCTATACAGTCGACCCACCGTCGAAGCGGAGGATAATGATAGCCTGTTCGTGTCGGACAGGACAGACGATGTTGCCTCTCAAATACCACTCAACCTCGGCCCCAGGGTGTACCGATGCGGACCATCGAGATCTTGACGACGAAGCTGACGCGAACGGGCATCATGATGATGATGACGACGACGGCAACAACAACGGTGATGACGATGAGCGGGAGCGGAGGTTCCTCGAATGGATGAACGAATCCGAAAACACTGACGTGGGTCAATATAACGGGACTCAGCTAGAAGATCAGGAGCATTAAGATGATGGGCAAGCCAACTCCCAGCAGCATCCCTTGAGCCTAGATACTGGCGGCAGTGACGACGTCTATTCAAGGCAAGCACCAGACGTCTTGCCATCTAGTCTACCTCGATCATCATCAGCATCGGCACCAGCAACAGAGGATCAGAGAGAACATGATGCGTTGTATAGTCCTGGCCTGATGCGGTTGCGTGAGGCCCTTGAGGCGAAGTATAACCTCGATAATATCAGCCACGTCTCCTATGCCCTGGCTGTTGACGTTCACTGTACCGCCTTAAATGTGTGTCCTGGCACGGAAGGAAGGGGGGGGCCTCCTGTATGCTTGCTTGCCGACTGCAACAGGGTGGCCGGGGGTTTTACGGGAGCAACTACACCTTTTACCTACTCGGCTTCCACCCCGCATACGGCAACTTCACATCGGATCGTCTACCTGCCTTCCTGGACAGTGACCTGTTTACTGTCATGAAGGAGAACATGAGTCACCAGAACCAGGGTGCCGATGTGCTTTCGTTTGGTTTCTTCCAGGGCTATTCCAACCTGAAACGGTCTATCCGTCATGGGCCTCACGACCTGCTAGCCAGTCACGGTGTCGCCACGGCTGCACTCACCATTCCCTCGACGGAGGCTCAGCGCACGGCGCGGCTCAAGGACAAGCAGCAGCGGCTACTGGCCCAGGTGCGAGGTCGACTCACACCTGACAACCCCGGCGCATCGACGCCTTTTGCGCGGGAGCGACAGAGGGTGGAAGCAGCCATGCAAGCGAATGAGTTTGCGTTCCGATTCGAGCAGGTCATTTCCATCGATGCCCCACGACTCGTGCGCCGTCGTCGAAACTTTAGTAGCGTACTACAACCCATTTTTCAGCTCATGCGGCTCTTCCTCAAGGAGAAACAGCTCTATGCAGGCATTCTTCGGCGTTTCTCTCCTGATATCTTTCCAGGAGTAATGGTGGCTTTTGCCAAGGTTATGGAAGCAGCCATAGCAGAGATGGACCGCCGTTTTCGCGAGGCAGGGTCGAAAGGACTGGGCATGGCTCTCTCTGAGGGCGTCGCTGCTCTTGATCGACTGGGCAATTTTTGCTTCACCGGGGACCCGAGGGTGCTGCCTACTAAGGTCATGAAGCTTCTCGGTACGATGGATAGTCTGAAAACATGTGGATGGCCATTTATATCGCCGCGAATGCTGGACATCCGGGAAGGACGAGGACTCGTCAACCTTGTGGGATGGCCACAATTGAGCAATGGACGGCCTGTTCTGATGCACGTTGCTTCGCTAGAGTATCACTACGATAGAACCGTGGCATCCAACCGACAGAGTCAATTGTGGTTCACTGAACTTGGGGGTCGATCAATAGACGGGATGGACAGGATGACAACATTTCTTCACGAAGTATTCCGAGATCTGTGGATACCGGAAACGGTCGCCTTTATCGCTCGTCAAGTTCGTCGTGGCTTGAACCGAGGCCTTCGCCGTGGCGGTAGGAGCGGCGTCGGAGCACATGGTGATGTCGACACAAGTAATAACAACAACAGCGCTCAGGCAATGGTTGCGTTGGAAGCCTGGGAGGCGCGAGAGGGTCCATTTAGAACATCGTGTGTACATCAGAATCTCATTACCTTCCTCATCTATTCTAACACCGCTACAGAAAATTTGAGAAGCTATCGGCGGAAGTCTTTAAGTTCGATGACCGTTCGACGGAAGAATCAAAGATTGTCCTAAAGACATGACGCGACTTTCCAGAAGAGATATTTGTTGCCTTGATGGAGGGCGGTAAGAAGGGTCACCCAGGAGTCGAGTCTATCGCACCTACACATTCAACATGGCCCTCTATTCTCCGGGCTGCCATCCAACACACCAGAGGCGTCTTCGCAACAAGGGCACAGTGGGTCTCGGGCATCGCAGCTGCCATGATATCTGCGAACATCGAGTGGGTACCTGGCTCCCACCGGCGAAGGTTGACGCACCAGCAGGTGATACAACTGGTCGGAGCGGCAGCTTCCGCGACTGTCCTCGCAGCCCGACCCGATAGCCTCAAGCGACGAGCACTAGAAGCAGAGGCTCGCCGAATGGTCGATCCGGGTAGCATTAAACGAGCGAGGACGCGACCTCGGGTTGACCTGGGTTGTAAAATACCGTTCAAGGAGGTCCCGGATATCGTAAATAGAGGCTTTAACGAGATCCGTCGTCTGTTCGCAAAGGGGGACCAAGGCGTACTGTCCCACTACTGCGTAGCATATTGCTGTCTGACAGAATGTCTTGAGGATCCTCTTTGTGATCTCATGCTCATTCTCACCTTGACTATCGCAGCGTCGAGTGCGACACCTGAGGTCCGGCCTAACACCAAGGTTTTTAGCGTGACGACTAAGCGAAGAGATCCTGCTCTTTTGGCAGCCAACATGGTCACGAGAATGCTCTGGTTTCTGCGACCAAAAGCGTTTCCATGGGACAAAGACGATGGATGGGTCAGTGATGCAGGTGTCTGAAATGACGAAGAAAATCGGTGAGTTACATCTCCCAAATAAGAGGGGTTCTGTTCAAGGTTGGCAAAGTGGACTGACTATTCTCATCGGAATTCCTTATACATAGAGCATAAAGGAGTCAACAAGCGAATGCTTCGAGAGCTTGGGTGGATTCAAGTTAAGGGTAACCGGGATAGCCCGCGCAACTGCGAGTCACGTCTAGCACCAGTGGACGAGCTCTATAAGCTTCGTAATGACTTGATCTTTCTCATGAAGGAACCGAGAAGCTTTATTGGCTGTGTATTCAAGAGTAATAAAGAAGAATGGGTGGATCGATGTTCAGCTATCATTCGAGATAGGTAACAAACATTGCATTGGCACGTCTGCCCAGAGAACGAATGTCACAAAAGCAAAAAGAAGAATAAGAGGTTGAACTAAAAGTGGGGCTGTTGTCCAATATCCTGCCACCCAATTTCTTCCCGTCCTTCAGAACCCCTTTCTTGCACTTCACAACTAGTAGATAGATTACATATTCCACATCAAGCTCCTCCACCCTTTTGTCATGCCAGAAATAACGGCCATGAGTCCGTCCGCCCGTCTGCATTCCTTCCGCCTCAGTCTGAGAAGGAAAGACCTGGTAAGAGGCGGCGTCCGAATACGCCACCTGCCACGCAAAGTGAAAGATCGATCAGCGACTGGTCTTCAAGTCCCCCACGGTCGTTACTGAAACAAGCAAATGAAAGATACCAGGAGTCCGCCGCAACCCTAGGAAATTACAATGATGATGATGCTGGCCAAGACCTGGCGACTACCAGTACCCCGGGGCTGTTTCAGTCAGAACCCATCCGCGCCGAACTTAACACAGTAATGGAGTCTTTTCCATTCGAGCAAGACCAGAGAGTTTACACCTCTCAACACCCCCTCGTTTGTCGCATACGCAGTCTTATTCGCGCCCGGACTGTAGGATGTGCGCTTTGTGCTTTCTAGGAATGGAGTCCAATCGTCAATACGCATAAGCTCAAACACTGTTCACATCGCGAAGAGGCCGGTGAAGCGCGCCCTTGGCTAGAGATGTTTCGACATTATCGAGCGCGCGGCGGTGGACCGGGAGCTCGATGCTCCTATTGTCGATTCCCGATCATGCTATGTTGGCGAACACTATACCGCGAGAAAATTGATCTCGAGTATGGCAGCGAGGCGGAGGCACGCGAAAACGAAAAATTTTTGTACCACGAAGTACAGTGCACCTGGGTCAAAACGATGCAGCGATTGGTAACATCATGCATGGTGTTTCATGGAAGCGGGAAAGACGGCGGTGTGAGCCGGCTCGGCGGTACAGTGTTGGACATGATGGGATGGCAAGATCGGAAAGGCTTGGAGGAAAATGGACCAGAGCATATTCAAGGATGGTTGGAGGAGATGGACGATATGAGAGGATTGCGGTGTCCACGGCTGCTTATACTGTTCTGGTTACTAGCCGAGAGTCCATCTAACAAATAGCTAGAGGCCAATTAGTTATGCACGCAAGATAATGTCTGGAGCGATGTCACGATACGGAATAAAAGACCACCGTTAATGCAAAGAAGCACTAGATTCAAGGTTCCACCGTCATCAACAAGCCTTATGGTTGACCTTTCTCTCCTAGCATCGTTTTGTTATTTCTAAGCCGTAGTAAGGGGATCTAAGAACCACGAAAACTGTAATCTGAAAATCTAGAGTCATGGCCAGGGAGGTTTGGCTTTCTTGGATGTTGCTTGGTTCTTATGCCAGTGCATGAACAAGTCATATGTCAAAGGATTTGTTTTCTGGAGGATATCCTGCACTCGTTTCTCGCTCACCAAATTCGAATGTGTATAGAAAAACTCGGTGATGGCATCACGCAGCCCCCTATCTTCCTGTATTGTTGATGCATATGCTTCCTCCACGCCGTCAAGGATTCGATCTGGTTGTGAGTCATCTTGTATGGCTCTTTTGAACTTCACGAGTGCCAGCTCTTTGAGGGCAGGTATGTTATAGAACTCAGCCAATGCGTACACCCTAACATGGAATATCGGGTAAGAATCGTCGATGCTGTTCTGGTCCAATGGCGATGGCAAAATAGTTCCTTCAGCCTCATTAGGCCTGGTATCTTTCGTCGCAGAACCTCGGTAGCTACTCTGATAGTCTTGGCGATAAAAGTACTGAATAAGACAATCCACTGCTTGGGGGTCATCATCCAAGAAATCGAAACGGTACTTGGGCAAGGCTCCACAAGAGTCACAAGAAGGGCCTTGTGTGGTGTCTTTGAATTGAAATTTCCTCGCTATGACTGGAGATTGTGGACAGACAATAATGCGATGAGCGGAGTATTGTTTGACACGGGAAACCAAGGTGAGGTCGGCATAGCTATCGTCATCGAACGAACTAAGAGTACCCAGTCAGCACTGCAGCAAGAAAGTGGCCTAAACACGAAATGATGAGGTAGAGCCTACTGTCGTAACCACGATAAATCGAATGTAGCCATCTTGCTTGGCTGGTACTCGGTCGAGGGTTTCGTTGGGCTTTGTGCACTGGCGATCTCGGTGTCGTGGAGATCTGGAAACTCGAGTGCAGCAGCAGTCGAGGAGTGAAAAACACCTTTGCCGATGAGGTAGTACAGAATCTCGACTAGATTGTCTTCGGAAAAGCCTGCAACGTCGACGACGTGGTTCCGAACGGCAAGACGGATCGACTCCTTCTTGCTGATATTGGAGTTTACCGGCAGGCTGAAAACGTATCTGCAATAGGCGTTTGTATAAACGGCCTTTCTGTGCCGTCTAAGGTAGTCCATATGAGGTAGGGCCGTAAAAGATTGGTCACGAAATCCTCGATAAAGAATAACGATGGTGCTAGGATAGATGACTTGACAAGTCGATGATCGGTAGGTGCGCCGTTGGCTTGAGCTTAAGATATGAAGTTGATTGGATAGACGCGCAAATTGTGTTGGCCCTGCAGAGCCTGATTCAACACTTAGGCGCCCAGGCATCCAAGCAGCATGTCTCACCTAAGGCCTCCTGGATGATACCTCATGTGATTGAAAACTGCACTTTGTAACGGTCGCGCATAACCAGTACGCCACGGGGGCAAAAGATTAGGGTACAATCGCTATTATAGCAATTATAGTGGTGTTTGAAGCTACTTATACGAGCCTGCGGCAAACCAAGCCGTAAGAAGAACTTTTTGCATTGCCGGTCGGTTTGGACAATTTCCAGAGCACTTGGGGGAAAGAGAAAACAACCGTGGTACATTGCCTTTTTCGGGTTCGTTGCAAACCCTGTCGAAGGCTTGAAAACGGCTAGCTTGACCGGCTGCAGCCACAACAGCCCTTTCCCAGGGATGAACAAGGCAGACTTCGATACATGTTAGTCCGGGCACAGGGGGTTAATGGTGGGCAACTGACCACGTAGCAGATGCACAAGGCCATTGGGTGTGCAGCTTGAGATAAGAGTAGTCACATTATGATTCGTCAAAATATAATTCTTGGTTGCGTGGCCGCATTTGGCATGGATGAAAATGGAATCGGCTGCATATTTTCAACCTCCATGGATAATAAACAGGCCGCGGCTACCCGGACCACTGCAGTCATCCTTAAATTATGCTGTCACCCTCGAAAGCCATCAAATCCGTCTGTGATTGAGCGCCGAGCAAGGCGGGGTAGTGAGACACGTAGGACTAAGAGAGGTAACAAGTTCGATTACAAGGCATGTGCCACTTGGCACCTGTCAATTATGACAGGACCGAGCGCTAAGAGCCTAGACAAGCAGCTAGCTAATGCTGTTCCCTAACTCAATGTTTAATTCTTTGCGCCTAGAGCGGCCCGCCCCGGCAAAGATCGTCTAGTAGCTGGTGGGAAGAACCCTGAAGTATCATATTCGAGGTGGCGAAGCGATACGTATCGAATTTCAGGTTTGTGGGGGCCGATTTGAACTAGTCCCTCTGCAAGGCATGACCAGGAATCAGTGACTGACGTGAATAGGCAGACTGAGTAGTGAAAGTAAGAACAGTGTGTCCGCGTTTACTCTTCAAAAGTTATGATACTGTATGATATACAACATTATGTTTTTATTACCTATGAATATAAACTTATACTAAATATTACCTGTTCCTATTTTAGAAGTTACTATCCCGTTATTAACCTAAAATCTCTATGGCTTGTGCTAAGTCCTGCAGCGCTGTCTGCAGGCTTTGACGCCTTTCCTGAGTCGCACGGGACTCACTGGCAATCAATTGTAGCTTCTCATCACTCAGGTTCAGCACCCACTGTTCACAAAAAAGAATCAGAGGATTTGATGGGCCTGAAAGCAAGCAGTGATCGACGGCCTGGTGGTAGATGTTATCGACGAAGCGCTTGCGGGCCACTTTATAGTAGGCCTGGAGAATATCGTGTATCTCTTCTGCTGTATGCTGGGTATTGCTTTGGTTGTTGACCACTGATGAAATATCATCAAGCTTAACAACTTGCTGCCCAGTATCTTTGTCTTTCCACGCCTTTTTTTTCAGAGCTTTATTCATTCGATCGTTCCGTGCTTTCTGTAAGTTCTCGTTGAAATAGTGGTTAAGCGTGTAGGGCTTTTTGTGTCTCTCGATATGAACCAAGTGAATAGCTTGGTTCATGCCATCCTGATACCTGGCAAGGAGATCAGCCATCAAGCCAGATATGAGCTCATCGAGAATACGAGTTTCATAACAGACATTCCCAAGGGCTCCCAGTATGAACTTGTGGACGGACAAGATGACTTTACTCAAGTACTGTGTTGCCATCTTCTGCCAGTAAATAGACTGTTCTTGAAAGGCACTGGACAGAACTCGTGGCCCAAAGGTACCTAGTTCGACACCGCGAGAACGCCGATGCATTTGAGTGATCCAAGGCATGATTCCTATCGATGGTTGATGGGAAATCCAGTCTTTTGTTAGGATGCCCTCTAGATCGGGATATAAGTTCAGATCGAAGCGGGTAGATGACTCCTCATCAATATCCTCTTCTTCCTCATCTTCAGAATCAGAAAAGATTGGTGGAGAAATCTCATGTGAGAAAAGTTTCGTCCGATTTATCGCTTCAAAGCGGTAAGTGTGCGCACAAGCTTCGAAGTCGACAGCAAATTCATCTGTCGTGTTAACAACCTCCGTGATGAGACGTAAGTTGTCATCCGCGAATGCTTGGTGTGTTGAGTAGTCGGCATCCAATGCTGCTCTCACAATGTTCTGAAACTTGCTCGCAACGCTGACTAGAAACTGCTGCTGTTGTCGTCCTGTCTGACGTGGAGGTCCAAGACTCGCCAGCTCTTCTTGCTTCTCAGTGAGCTTTCGACGCGTCTCGGATCGAAGTTTAGGAAAGGCCTTGTCAGCGATCTGACCGAGAAGCTCTTGTAAACACTCCCGAAGTGCCTTGATCCCGGTCTTGTGATCTGGCAGAGACGTCCAAGGCTCATCTTTGAACATGTTTTCACGTTGCAGCAGGTCGGCATCCGCATTAGAATCTTCCTCGTCGCCACCTCGGCTCCTAACGACATAGTAACCAAGGGTGAGAGGTCGTCGTTTACCTAGGACTAAGTCACAGACAACGTCTTTCGCACTGCGTTCTTTGAGAAGATCGGGCTTGGTAAGAATACCAAGTGTACGCTCACCAGTTGGGTCGACGTCTTCAGCAAAGGCGAGAATTTCCTGAGTGGCAATATCGACGTTACATGGAAGAACAGCCAAGATTACTGTGCGGCTGTCGCGAATGTAATTCTTGACCATTCTTTCGACTAACTGACGGTCTTTATCTGTAGTGACTCCTTGGGTGGTAATACGAAAGATTCCAGGAACGTCGATGACTGTCAGATAATCTTCATCTGGTCCACATCTCTCGATTTTCAACACGTCTTCAGTAAACGTCTTAATACCGCCAGGGTTTCTGGGCGTTTTGATCCCCATAAGTGTATTCGCCTGTTACCCGAAAGTCAGCATTGAATTCCCAAGATAATTGACGGTGTCTGTACCTCATTCAAAATATCCGGGAACTCAGCGTGGAGCTGATCAGCCGTGTACACCTCTTTAGTAAAACTATGGAGTTTCTCTTTATGCTCTGCTGGGGCCGTTGGTCCTGGAATGATACCGATAGTAATACGAGATATGACATCGCGACGGTGAGTGATCTGGGTTGCATAACGAGTGCAAAGCTCTTGGCCACGCGGAAATGGTATTCCAGTCAAATTTTCTAGGAGGGATGACTTCCCAGAACTTTGATCTCCGACGGCAACCAATTGGGGTAGGGCAAGGTGCGTAGCAATGTTTCTCTCGCGAAGCTGGTCAATCTTGCGCAGCCTGTCTGGGCTGGTTAGCATGGATTGGCTCATGGTGAGTTTTTGGTAGGCTAAGGCTGGTGAATGAAGGATGGGGTGGTCAAACACAGACTAAGATTTCGACGACAAGGAGTCTGAGGATAGTCAAATGTTTTTAATTTTGTTGGCCAGGCGCTCTCTTTAATTTGCTCACTGTCTGACTTAACTCTGCTTATCGCCCCCAACCATTTGGAGATCTTCCACGAGCGCACAAAGCGCTTGGTGGGCCTCCAACATACAGCAACAGTAACGATGACGAATACAACGCCACGGAACCAATTATTCGCAGGAGGACAACGCATAATTAACTCGTCGGGAAAACTTTAGAGAGACCTGCAGAAAAGCCAACAGGCTTCAAAAAAAGGCGGTCACTTAAGCGCTATTGCTCAAGGTGAGAGATAACATTAGCACCAATCAGACTTACCACCGTGGGGTAATTGTCACAGTTGTTGGTGATTGCATGTCGCGGCTGCATTAGTCCTAGTAGGCTAGTTGCCTCTTCTCTCATGCGGGAGGCCTACCATTACACATTATCTGGCGGCCTTTGATGCCCAACATTTCCGGCCTACCGTCTGTTTCCTTCTGCGAGATCTCACAATCTTTGTTCAGAGTACCTATATTGTTACAGCACAAATAAAAGCGATGGCTACTGACGAAATTCCCCTGCTTGAGGCCCTCTTTCACCACCTCGTACTCCCACCTAAACTGCCACGGAGTTTCGACGGTGATAATATCGCCCTGGCTCAGAGCCTCGCCGAAAGGTTACAGGATGCCTTATCTATGTTTCGCGACATTGGCGACCCAAAAATCTGGAAAACGCTTGAAACTTCGTTCCAGGCCACCAAGGATTTGAATCAAAACCCACAGTATCAAGAAGACTTTCAGACAGCACTCAAAAAGCTTAACGATTCTGATGGAACTGTGTGGCTTGGTCTTCATATCGTGCAGCAAAATGCTGCTTTAATCATCCATTACGATCATGTGTATGTCTACAGCCCTGCTTTCCTACTCGTTATCTTGCGAGAGCTGACCTCTCTCGCAGCACTAGAGGAATCGTCTTCGAGGAATTCCAGACCGCGGCACCAGTTTCCGACGTTCTCAAGACAGAGCATGCCCTAACTTGGGACTTTCCAAGTAGAGCCGTCGCAGTACGACTCGAAGACTTCATCAACGAGTCCTTTTTGAAAAGTTTGTCCCAGTTTCTCGAACAAGCCTGCTCCCAAGCCTTTGATAGGTTTGTTGCTCGAGCCTCTAAGGGAGGGCAGTCAATCGTTGAAACCCGCGATTGTCCGAGTCCGGCCCTCATTTCTGAAATGCTTATGTCTCTACTTGAGGGGCTGGGAAGCCCAGTACATGTCTGTCGACTGCGCAAACGGGTGCGTGACGATGTTGTCTTAGGTACTTCTGAAATACCCTGGAGACGGTCGCCGTACTGGCTCGTCCTTCGTGTCACCTTAGGGAGAATCCTGTCCACCATGTTGCAGGATGTCCATGAGGCGACTGGCCGAGTGTATTACAAATTCATCATCTGTGCAGTACTGGCAAATCTTCTAAAGGACTGTGTAGGAAACCTTCACCCAGAGATGACACTGATGCTTCAGGCAAAGCTTTGTCGGCGCCTGGCCAAGTTGGAGTCGGAGAAGATGTCTGCCTCTGCAGACCTGCGAGCCGTATATAGCAAATTTTCCACCGCCAGCAGTGACCACTTTGGGGCTATTGTTGCTGATGCTAGGGTTCGCGTCGGAAGCGCATGGGAAGAGCACAAACGAGGCGTTATCCGCCATATCCCGATTCTTCCTTTTCGTGCTTCCGAGAAGGACCTTGTGCTTGATTTGCGCAACAGTGGTTCGGTCCTTCTGCGTTTGCTATCCCAGAATCTCAAACCCACAAGGCGTCAGGTATCTGTTGACCTTTTGTCACTGAATGAAGGCACGGTTTCTCAGATCAACCAGCTTGCAAGCAAGTACAGTGCACTAGTAGACTGTGAGGAAAACATGGCCGCTGGTAGCACTATACTTTCCTCGTCCTCTTCAGAGAAAAGATGCGAGCAGCTTGCCATGAATATCGAAAATTTCATTGAGACAGCTGGGGATGCATACGTGGACAACTCACTTCTGATGAGTCGATACCTTCTCCGGCTATTTGAGCTCTGGAAGCGCATGGATATAGAAGCAATTACTGTCTGTCCACTTCTCAAGGCGTTTCACCCGGTCTTTGTTCCTAATTCCTTGGATGTACTTTGCTTGCAGACCAGGCAGGAGATGGAACGTCTCAGCCAAGTTCAACAGTACATTGAGTCGCGAATAAGTGCCCTTCATGGTGATCATGAAACCATCTTTGGCGATCCTAGAAAGCCTAATTCATTCCCCCTAAAGTTTGTCTACTCTACTCAATCGGGAGAGGGACTAGTTGTTCTTGGCGAGCAGGTCGATGCTGTGTCGCAGAGGTCGAGATCGCAGAAGCAATCTGAGCTTGCCAATTTGACACAGCAGTACAATGAGCTCACCCAGGCAATGCAGAGCTGGAATTGTACTTGTAAACGGTTGCCGGACGGGAGTAAGGATGTTCGTGGCTGTACAAAATGCTGGAAGAGGCGATGCCGAAAGCGACTCAAGATCAGCGCTCATGAAGATTTGCTCCCGCCTCCCACGGAAGGCCCTAAAAAGGCACAGCGAGCGGCGATTCTTCTCCAACTACGCATGCCAAGTTACCTTTCAGCATACCGGTCAGCCGTCTGGAAATTGCACGTATTGGGTACCCAAGTGCCCCTAGCCAGCCAAGGAGCACCCCAACAGCTCTTCAAGGACCACGAACCTCTCCAACAGTTCGCCAACAAGCAAAACTCGATAACTCTAGCGTCACGGAAAAAGCCTTTCCTCCAGACGCACTATCAGAAAATGGCACTGCCCAAGAAGCTCTCGAACATCATGTTTCCTTTTGGGGCAGAATTCACTTACTATGATAGCTCCTCTTGTCTCTGGGCCGATCAGCTCCCCAAAGTTCCATGGTTTCAGCATTTGCTGGGACCATGGCTTCCAAAGGGAATTCCAGATCCATATGCATCTCCTGAGAATGCCTCGCCTAAAGATTGCTACCGTCCCTCTTCTTATGAGATCATGGCCAACCAATTCAACTGTCCCCCAGAACTATCCGTGCATGAGTTCTCTGCCTTTCAAAGAGCGGTCTCTGGGAGGGCTCGACGGTGGCTGGTCCTCCTTGTTGAGTTGGGAACTACCAATTTCAACTTCAGCAGCGAAGCTACAATGAAGCTCTTCAACCGTCTCATTCTGCAAGCTGGTCCAGCTGTCCGAGAGCGCGATATCTTGCGTGAAGCACACAGCCTATTCAATGACCAAATCTTCTGCACAAGACTATATGAGCTGCTTCAGGGTCGATTAGATGCCTTGACGTCGTCGAGCTGGCGAGAGGTGCATTACATGAATGTTCTTGTGACGCTCAGCTTGAGGCTGTATCATATTTGTTGTCAAGAGTTCCGATCGAAAGCTGGATTGTTGTTGGTCAGCATTCGATCGATTACTTCTGACTGGATATCCCGTCTGCGGACTGAAATCCGATCCACTTCGGAAGGCGAGATTGCAGGTAAAGCCGCAACTTTTGCATTCTGGGCTGCCCTGCTTAATCGCCGGACTTTCTGGGTGTATAGGGATGTAGAATATACTCTAAGTGATGAAGATACACAGAGTTTCTTCCGAGCATCGATTGCGCTTCAGGAGAGTCTGTTAATCAACCTTGACCGTTTAGATCCGGTATTGAAGCATCTGCTTATCGAGGACTTGTTTAGCTCCTATATCATGCGCAACCTCATCAAACAGTGGTTTGATAGGCATTATAGGGCGTTAGAATGTTCCATAAATGAGACATGGACCGACTCGGGGGCCATCGGTATGAGATCGTATTCACCATGGAAAATGCTCTCTAAACCCCATGCTTGGTGGGTAACATCAAAGATTGCAAGCACAAAATGGAAATCCTCGCAGGTTATCCATTACCACTTGCTACAGGGGCACCTCATCGTCGATGGAAAGCCACTAGGGAGGTTACCTCTACAAATGAGTCAAGACCCAGCTATCCAAGAGCTCTTGGGGGGACAACATCTGCTCACTCGTCCCTCGAGTCTTCTGGAATACCAGCTGGTCGGTGATGTTGAGAAACACGAAATACACTTTGGATCTAGAGATGGCCGGGTTGTGATTCGGGCCTTTCATCGAGGTTCTTTACTTGAATATGTTCCGCGAGATGTCTTCAAGGGCGCCGCTGGTTGGGACTTACCTGCAACTCTTATCGACGATTGCGTGCACTGGTTGAATTTACATACCAGCCAGCTTGAAATGCGCCGGAAACCGTGGATATGGAGGACGAAAAGATCAAACTGGATCCTCAATACCAGAGATCGTGTAGCCATCCGTAAGAAAAACAGTGATCCCAGGTCTGGGAAGCTGCGTCTAGGGACGAAACTCGTTGAGCATAGGTCGGAGATTGGGCAAAAGATTACGAGCATTTTCCGTCACTTTGAAGATGCAGACAAGTTGACGATCTTTCAACCAGTCGGACCAGGTGCATTGTCTGTCGAAATGAAACGGCTCGAGATTCGCTTCTCGGTTAACAGCAAAGGATTGCTACAATGCCCGCAGCTTGCGTCGGAGGTTGACCCTCAGCAGGATGCCGGCACGCTTTACGGGCTTTCGAGTCAGATCATTCTGCGTAATGTCGTGAATCCGGAACGGAGAACTGTTCTCGTCCCAATTGGTGATATTTACTGGCAACGTCGGGGAATACACGTCGATGTCAGAGTCGCCAACCACGGGCTATATGCTAGTTTCGCGATCGATAAGGTTTTGGGCCGACTAGACTGCCCTCCGGAACCACTTCTACTCTATTTGAAGGCAGCTCTACATGCCCTGACCTCATTCCCTCTCCCAGATGACCTGACGCTCCGTACCGGGACAGAAGAGGCTCGACACTGTCTTTTTGCCGCACGTAGCCAACCTTGGACTCCACTACGGGGCTATCCGCGGCTGATACTCTCAGTACTTAAGTCCCTCCCTCCTAAGAGATCGTATTATCCGCCAGGCATGAAAATCTATCAGAAAGTAGAGTGGGACAACAACTTGACTATGTGGATTCAGCATGAGGAATTTACTTCTCTGGTTGACTCAATCCTTTCGCAGTCGCAACAACTCGAGATCTTTGGCAATGGCGCCACTACGGATTGTAACACCAACTCACAGATCAATACAGCTAGTCTTTTGAGCCTTCGGGGAAGAATCCGCAGACAACTCTATGAACGTGTGTCTTTTCCCTCAGATGTTGACGCTATGGCGGATATTTTGGAAACCTCACTATACGATCCCAGGCAGCCTTCTCAGACAAAGGAGAGTTGTCGTGTTTATCAGACTACTCGTGCTTTGAGAGATAATGTCAATAACATACCCAAGCTCATAAGCTTGTCCACACTCCTGAAGAACTGGGATAATGTGGGGGGCTTCCAAGACGCTCTACTAGCGATGGATATTGAAACGCTTCTCAGCGTTGACATTTCCCAATCTTGGGGTTCTTTTGTGCAGTTTTGCCGCAGAGTCGATCATCCACAGTCCTATGATGCTTACTTCTTGCTTGCCTTGTTGGCATTCAATATGGACCTCGACACAAAGCTTATTCACTGGCTTGTGGCCGTTTGCAAAGTTCCTGAGATCAGAGACGTTGAACCTCCCAAGCATACGTACTTTTCCACATTCCGGTTCTTAGAGAATCCATCGATGGACAGCATCAGATCAATAATCTTGGCAACGCAACCATCTTACGACGATATCTTCCAATCTAGGCAGCGGAAGCAAGGTCGCAACAGGATAAGGGTGACAGTTGACGAATGTGAGAAGGGACAAAGGGACGAGGCCACTCAGCTAGCATCCCTAGTAGTAGATGCATGGCCTCATCCACCTCGTTCAACTGATGAGTTTATGCGTTCGATCCACGACTTAACGCTCGATTATGTACACTCTAACAAGGCATGGAAGGTCTTACAGCCAGAAATTCACAGGCTGTTACATAATCTCGATCTTTCGGCGTACCTAAATCGGCTTGAGGAGGCAGCTTCGCGCCTCTATCTGCAGCAATCTCAAGAACTGAACAAGTCGGCGAAGAAGATGTGGACTTTGAAACCAGGGCACTTGGCGAATCCACAAGTTATGCAGTCTCGACAAGCCTACACAATACCAAGTCTTGCAGAAGATCTCATGATGTTGAACAATGACATTGGAGCCGGCAACGGTACCAACGTTTGCTCAATTGACGAAAGAAAATCTCGCGAAGCTGTTATCGAACATGGTGGCCGGAAGTACAGCGAAGTCTCCAGGGCACTTTCAGTCCTGCCGAAGAGTCTATCAGTTCTTGATAATATAATTAAGAGGTTTTCTGTGTCATCAGAGACAACCCTTCGAAGCCAGTATAGCAGGGACCTTCAGATGTCGCTCATGGCCCTGATTCAAGACCGCAGCACAACCCCCCGAAAGCCTAAACAGATAGCACACGCTCGCGATATCCGGTACGAGAGTAGTCTGGCTCGGCAGGAATTACATGACTGGGAAGTTAAGATCCGAGACTCTCTAACAGTCCAGGTCGCAGGTTTCCTGTGGCTGAACGCAGGGGGCCTCTGGCCGTGTCTCTCTCGCGTGGCGCTCCTGGAGCAGCTGAGAGATACTAACAGTAAGAAACTTGGTTCTGAAATGAAGGCAGGTCTAGTACACTATGGAATTCTCATCACAAAGCTGCAGCGACTTCTCCGCATGCACGATGCAACACTCTATGGAGACGAGAGGCGTTTGCGCGAGAATCAGGAACTACAAGCACACTCCAACTGGAGGCCCATCGACCATCCGGAGTGGCTTCTCTTGGAAACTGATAACAACTTGCTCATCCGCCCACAGCAAATCGACGTTGCCAGAGCCATTATCTCTCCAGCCTCTGGTTCCAACTCGGTTCTCCAGATGAACATGGGACAAGGTTTGTCCTCACTCACACTGCCCTACATTTGTGACGACATTTTGCTAAGTGACCCCCTTGTACAGGAAAGACTTCGTGTATCATGCCAATGGCTGTAGCGGTACTGGCTGATAGAACTAGCCTATGTAGGCTGGTTGTTCCTCGCCCACTTCTCCTACAGACTGCACAGGTTATCCAAAGTCGAATAGGTGGGCTTGTTGGTCGGGTAGTTCGTCACGTTCCATTTTCCCGACGTTCGCCCATAAGCCTCGAGACTATCAATCTTTTCCAGGCCATTCACAAGGATGTACGTGATTCAGGTGGTGTTATGCTCTGCCTCCCTGAACACATCATGTCGTTCAAGCTCAGTGGACTTCAACAGATGGTGGATGGCCAGCTGAAGCGGGCCAAGAGGATGATGGAAATTCAGGGGTGGCTAGAAAGATCGTGTCGCGATATTCTTGATGAATCCGATTTTACACTGTCGGCAAAGACCCAACTGATATATCCTAGCGGTGTACCTATGGCGGTCGACGGCCATCCCCAACGCTGGCTGGTAATCGAACAGCTTTTGTCTCTTATCGAGGGTCACGTTGTGTACCTGGCATCGAGGTTCGGCGACGGCATCGACATCTTGCGGCGTCATCAGGGCTACCCTATCCTTCATTTTTTGCGTGCGGAAGTGGAGGACAATCTCATCTCACTGCTTATAGATGATGTCTGCAAAGGCCGTCTTCCTCAAGTCCAGTTTAAAGCTGAAGTCCATACAGATGCTCAGAGAGACGTGAGCTTGATTATATCGGGCATGGATGTTGATCTATCTACCTGGCAACGAGCTGCTGAATCTCTGGTGGATGACGTCTTCGGTTTGAAGATCCTTTACCTCCTAAGGGGTCTCATTTCGCAACGTTTGTTATTAACATGCTTGAAAAAGCGATGGAATGTCCAGTATGGCCTACATCCCAAACGAGCCCCTATCGCGGTCCCGTTTGAAGCAAAAGGGGTGCCATCGCCGACCGCAGAGTACGGTCACCCGGACACAGCTCTGATATTAACCTACCTAGCATTCTATCAGACTGGTCTTACAAAACCCCAAGTGGTTCAATGCTTGCAGCACGTCATCCGCTCCGATGACCCTTCTATGCAATATGAACGGCTAGTTCATGGATGTAAGCTACCAGCTCACCTCGAGCATTGGAACTATCTTACTGTGGACGATGACGCCCAGATGGAGGATCTCTGGGTGCACCTAAGGTTCGACACAAGCGTAGTGAACTATTTCTTGAACAATTTTGCGCTCCCAGCGCATGCCAAACAATTCGAAGTCAAGATGCAGGCTTCGGGCTGGGACATCCCGCTGGTATCAAACAACGCCCTGTCAAAGAACCTGACCACTGGTTTCAGCGGAACCAATGATAACAAGACAATGCTCCCTCAGACAATTAAGCAGGACGACCTACCTAGTCTACTACAGACGAATGCAGAAGTCCTCAGTTACTTGTTGGAACCGCGGAACCAGAAGTGCTACCAAGCGATTGATCGTAACGGCCGACATTTAACTGAAAGGGGACTACTGGAACTTCTCCGCGAAGAAACCATCCATATTCTCATTGATGCGGGAGCTCACATTCTGGAAATGGAAAATCATGATGTTGCTGCATGCTGGCTTGAGATCTATCCCAACGCTCAGGGGGCTGTTTATTTTGATCAGAATAGCAGGATCATGGTGCGTGCCCGTTTTCAGAAGACCCCTGTGCCTCTGCTTGCAAGCCCCTTTGCAGACAATCTCGAGGACTGTGTTGTGTATATTGATGAGGCGCACACCCGTGGTACCGACTTGAAGCTTCCTGCTTATGCCAAAGGGGCCGTCACACTTGGCCTTGGCCAAACAAAGGACCAGACAGTCCAAGGTTTGCAATAGACTGGACCCCGATCGAATAGGAAGACTAACAGACGCAGCGGCGATGAGACTCAGACAGCTTGGGTCGACACAATCGGTGGCTTTTATTGTGCCTCCTGAGGTGCAACGGAACATACTTGACCTAAGACCCGGCAATGACCAGACTTGTTCGCCTGTGACGTCTTCGGACGTGGTGTATTGGCTACTTGAGCAGAGTTGCAAAGCAAATGAGAAGATGATGCCGCTCCATACGTCGCAAGGATTCGACTTTTGTCGACGTACTAACGCCTTGTGGAAATATTTCAACCTTGCCAAAGGTCCAGAGGACAGGCTACAGCTTCTTGATACCATACAACAGCGCGAGGACTGGACTCTTGAACAGCTTTATGGGCCCCAAAAGGTTTTTTCTGCTGAAGAAGCTATCTCACAACTCGACTTTGAATGCCTAAAGTTGTTCGCTACTAATATTTGCCAGCAGAAGCTCGAGCAGTCGGGGGACTACTCATCTGCGTTCGAAGAAGTGGAGCTACAGCGAGAGGTCGAGTTCGAGTTTGAACAGTTGCGTGAGAACCAGAAGCCCGTGAAATATATAGCGCTCACGTTCCCTGGCCTTGAACCAGCTCTCATACATTTCGTCAAAACCGGACATCTCCAAGAAGGTAACAGCTTCGTACAAGGATTTGAATTCCTGAGTAGGACCAAGATAGGACGCAAGTTTGGCTTACAGGAGTCTTCATCACGACTTTTCGTCTCGAAGCAGTTCACTAAGAGTATTCAAAGCAATCGTCGTATGAATGACGAAGACGTTGTGGTAAATGGCCCGCTGCGACAATGATTTGGAACTGTTCACTAACTATAGCAGCGGCCAGTTGAGTGGGTTCTCTGGAGCTCAGAAACAGAAACAGCTGTCATTGTTATTCCTGAAGAGGCTGAACTACTCCTCCCAATACTCCGCAATGAGAGCACTGCCGTTGTGTCATTGCTGACTTATGCCGCACCCGTGACGAAGTCGATGTGGCGATTCAATACGCTCACTTACTTTACGCTGCCAACGCCAACGAAGTCTCGGCAGTTTCCTTCTTGGCTAATGATCGAGATCGGTATTCTTGCAGGACGGCTATACTTCGATTACAGCGAGTATGCATCTTTGATGACATGGTTGGGTGCCGACCGAGAGGCCGAGTCGCCAGGTGTCAATTTGGATGACTCCTCGCAAGCGGTTTCAGGGGTGCACGGTTTGATTATTGACCAACCTCTGAAGTTTCTCCAAGAGTGGTTGACCTATCGGCGCCAGACCCAAGATATTATGCACACTCCAATGGGTTACATATGTCAGAGGAAGAAGCTCGACAGCCAACATCCCTTCTTTACTTTGGCTACCTCACCCCACGATGCAAACAATCCACGCCATAGTGCTGAAAGCGAAGTAATGGCTTCCAGGGCAAACGTGGACATAGAGGCTAGTGATGATGATAGTGAATGGGAAGAGGATGAAAATAAGCTGCTGCTACCTGACAGCGAACTGATGCAAAAGGGACTGGGGTTAGATGTCTGAGCAGAGCTGCTAGGGACTGGGATTATGCCAGGAGCTAGTTATATAATTAGTAATTACAGGCTACTGTGCGCAGTCGTGGTGGTAATTTGACGAATTACAGCGAAAAGTGTCGAACTTGGTCCGTGCACGTATTATGTCTTTTCTGGCGGCTAATAGGCGGACGGGTACCCGTCCTTCTAAAATTGGACGGGTCCCGTCCCAATTTCCATATTTGGTATAATTCTTCCCGCTATCGGATTACCTCATGCCTTCTTGTTCCACTGCCTCAAGTAGTTTAACGAGTCCCATTTACCAGCTATTTCAACGAACCACTGGCTTGAGGTGAAATAGCCACGACATATCTGAGTTCCAAATTTACTCCAAATTCTACTAGAGCTAGAGCTGTGCCACAATACAGCTTTCTTCCTCTTCCACGGTCGAGTACAAGGCTTCTTGTTCATCGATATCCTGCTAGGCTATTTCCCAAAGCTCACCGATGCCTCTTCTGCTTGTGAACAGTCGCCCGTTCTCAGTCTCTCGAGCTACTTGTGCTTCGATGCGATCAGGCTCTGCTTTGTCCTAGTCTAAATAAGCCACCATCTCTTCTTTGGTCCCTTCCCTCAGGCTCGTTGATGTTGCGTAGCACCTCCCCATTTGTTTATAATCAAGACACCAGCTGTAGATTGCTTTTGGATATGCTAAAGGCAGGCCCATTGCTTTTCTATACTGGCGGTTACCTAGTGAGGTCCCGGTAGCTGGGCCTTATACCAATTATCTCTTGGCGTGCCATATCTCTGGTGGATTGCTCGTGCATCGTCGTACCTCAGCGGTGTTATTGAATCTGGAACTGGATCTTGCAAGTGTAAAGGTGATGATACTGACGGTCCGATAGCGGAGAAAACTATACTACATATGGAAACTGGGACGGGACCCGTCCAATTTTAGAAGGACGGGTACCCGTCTGCCTATTGACCGCCGTCTTTTCTAATTCGACAAATTACAACAACCCAACCTGGCCCAGGTATTAACGTCAGAACAAGGTCTAAATCCGATGGAAAACCCATACAAAATACAACCACGCTAATGAAAATAGGGACCTGAATCCATTGCCCTCCACGGATTAAAGTCGGCATCGTAAAAAGTCAAGAAAAATGTGTTTCGAGACAATGCATCAATTAATAATTCCCCGCACATAGCCCTTTTTATCTTTTAGCCATAGAAACTCAGTTTTACATTATTACAAATGGTTTGAAACTTGGCTAATTGCTTGCTTATGTGGTGCTGTATGTTAGATCGCTAATCCTAGAATGAAATAGCTCCTTACAACGCTTAAATAGCGTCCACCAGCCCTGTCGAGTACATGTTCCGAAGTCTACTACGTGGAGGCGGCTTTTAGATACTGAACATGTTGTAGAAGAGAAAGCTGCCATTGTTCATAACTATATGTCAAACAACCCAGGGTAGAATTTATTTTCACAGCGATGTAGATTTAATTTATAGACCCACTCAACAAGGAGTAGACTTCTTTTAAACCACAGACAATTAATTGAATGACGAGACATGTAGTCGGTGAGAGGACGCAAATACACAATTCAGATTGTCTTCCATCACGATATCAACGAAGCTATGTTGCACTTCGCTTGCACTCAAATTCAAACGTCCCCACATTCTTTGGGGGGCGCATGTGACTTTTTGCAAACTGAAAATCCTGAAGATCGAAGACGCGCAGCTCTTTTTCCGCTTTCTGAAGAGCTAGAGACAACTTCTGCTGGATGGTGCAGGAATGTCCAGAGCCATACCTCCCGCTGCCACTTCTGTCATACCAGTAAGGCACCTTGCAACTTTTTATCATGTCCACCGAACCTCCAATGCTAAACCCATAAAATGGCTGTGCACTCCGTGGGCTCAGAATCCCGTGTTTTTTTAGCTCCTTTGTTAAAATACCCAAGAGCATGGATGAGCACTCATAGGAACACTCTGGCTCTTCCTGTAGACGATCAAGAAGGTCGTAGGTCGCTGAGAATATTTTATCGAGATAGTCCTGACGTGCTATATCAATCTGCACTGCATACCGGGTCAGCAAAGAGTGTAATATTGCGGTTCTTGACTAAACATACCAAGAAGATCTAATGGAATAGGGAAATCTTCAGCTTCGATTAATTTCCCACTATGCCTTAATGCAAGCCCAGTCATTTTTGTAAACATATCTGGTCGTGAAAAAACCCAGGATACGAACATACAGAGAATACAGTCTCGTCCGTAAACCGTGGGTACTTCCGACTTCAATCTTTCTAGCCAAATGTCGGCGTATAGCTCAACGATTTCATGGCACTCATAGTAGTCCACAATCATGGCCAGCTTTGCAAGCATCTCGAGGCCAAGTAACCTCGGTACATCTCGATGGTAACCATGCATGATCGTTAGTACGATATTGAAAGCTTCCGGATCCCAGTCGGTCGCTGTTACTCGGCGAAGCCCTGCGTGATCGGCCTTTCCCTCCGTAAAAGGACCAGAAAACATCTTTTTAAAGTAGGATGAAGCTAGCTCCAGGTGCTTCCCTGAGACTAGCATTCGAATCTCTACCTGATTAGGCAGGATTCCAGATCTTTCTCCATAATCCCAATCCTGCATTCGCAGACTTGAACTGCCAGCATTCTCTTTAGCGTCAGCGGACCTTGGTCTTATTGTTTCCTCATCCGAAAATTCTGGACGAGTATACGTTATGTTAGAGAATGAGTCGATAGGGTCCCTAAGCGACGTTGGAATTGAAACAGGAGATTCCGGTAGCGCTAGTGGTGGTGGTGGTGGTGCAGGTAGCGGGTTGCAGGCAGTTTTCTTTTTGATTTTCTTCTCCTTCTTCTTAGAGCATTTCTTTGTAGAACTTTCTTGTCCTATCCGGATTGTCTCTGCCTCCCAGAGGAAAGGCTGATCCTTGTATGTACTGAGAATGAGTTGAGTATCCCCATTCGAATCGAGTATGTAGGTCGATGTCTTCTTGCTGGTCGTTTTGTTTTGGAGGCCTCCTTGAATGGAGACAGGCTCAGAACTTGAGTTATTATGAGCCATATTCTCTGCCTTTACTCTTTAGTCTCCCACTATGGAAAAGGTAACAGAAATACTGACTTACGTGGAAGCTGAGCTCTTGTCAGTGTGGTTTAGCAATATTTTTGTTGGCAATTTGCAAAGTAGAATGAAGATTTAAGTGTTGTGTCGTGAGGAGGGGAGCCGTCGGTTTCAATTAATCTTGAGCGATGCATGGCCTACCTGCAGGAGGCCGACCAACATTTTTTAAACCCCGCTTCTCGTCTCGCGTGATTTGAGCCAATGGTATCTTGCTTATCCAAATTACATTTTTTGTTGTCCAGACGCAGACAAAAAGCGAAATGGATTCATTTTCTCCGAACAACGACATTGGCAAGAAACGAAGTAGAGGGTTTTCTCAGACCAACAAATCGCAATTACACGGCCATCCTAGCTGGCTATCGACGGTAGACAAAGGCAAAAGATTGCTGGTGATGGTATCCGGGTGCAGTTAGGATAGGGATGGGTACAATTTTATCCTTTATGACGGGAGAATGGAAACAGACCACATATCTATGGGCACTGTATTATTTTCCATTCGAGAATGTCTGAACTTCGAAGTAGAGACCTGTTTCCAGAAGCTTGTTTATGTTATCAATTTGAACGATCGATTAACCATCATATGAGGTCCATAAGCAACCTCCTTGCTGTGCCATTTTCGGTACTTACACAGGTCGAAACCGTGAACTTCCGTTATTGAAAAGTACACTGGACTGCTGCGACATTATGGCAGTTCGGGCGGGCGACTGTGTTCAGCATCTTTGTCGGCGCGAGGGGTTAGGCATCAAGGCAGCCTTGACCGGTACTAGTTACTACTCTATCAAGTACCGTTGGTGAAGACATCCAATAAGAGAAGAAGCTCTGCACTCTTGAGATCCCGGGTTTCTTACGCCAGCTAGACCCCATCAAAAACTAAAAGACTTTGAATACTGATACCACCAAAGCCACGATGATACAATAGTTTCCGGCCGCAGTGAATCGGAAATTCAGCTACAACCATGATGCTGATATTCTCATTACTGATGCCTGCTTCAGCTAACAGTTGAAGCACTGCACAAAGCGTCTTCCCTGTGGCAAGTACGTCGTCTATTACCACCACTGATGCGCCCCTAGGAATCAGATCTTGACTCATCTCAATTCTCTTCCCTCCTAAATCATTAGATTCTGAGCCCGAGATATGTGACGAAGGCTTTTTAACAGAAACAGTGGGTGGGGGAAGCTTGCCAGCTTCGCGGATTAGCGCTAAGGGGACGTCGACTTGCTGGGCCAACGCCGATGCATACACGAAGCCTCCCGCTTCGCAACAGGCCACTGCACCGACTTTGCCCCAGTCACCTTTGAACTGAGTTCGTAGCTGAGAAGTGCACAGAGCCAACCCGCCCTGCCGTTGGGCAATGTTGAGCACATGTCGGAACTCGATTCCTGGGCGTGGGAAGTCAGGCACAGGGACCACCATACTAGCCAGTCGCTCCAGGTCCTTGTAGAGGAGGGGAAGCAGGTACTTATCCGCAAACCTTCTGGCCACCTCGTCCCCCGTTGCTTCATTGTCAAAGACGAGACTGTGGCAGTAGTCCAATGTTGTTGAATTCGACTTACAATTACTACCATTGCTGCCACGATTGTCATTCTTGCAATCATGGTTGTGTCGATCATTATCATTGACTTGGCATTTCCGGCGCGCTTGTCGCGTCTTTTTACTAGCTGTGACACGAATGTCAAGCAATCTGCTGTTTGGAACTAAATGCGACAAGGTTGCAGTCGGCGCCTCATCTCTCATCCCAGTGATTACCAGTACATCCATATCTGCGGCGTCGGATACCACATTCAGGAAGTGCTTCTCGGGCAGCCGAGGTTGTTGGCGCATTTGTTCCTTGAAGAATGCCGTCAATGCTGGTCTGTGTTGTTCCTTGTAAGCGCGATCCCCTAACAGAGCATCCAAGTCTGCGCCGGTAGCTGTTGCGTATTCTCGCTTGGTGGCATCGCTGATGCTGGCCTTGCGTGCCTTGCAGCGCTTGTGGGCACATCTAGTAAACACGGAGACCCAAATATCAGCGCAGTAGTCTTTACCAACGCCGCTTTCTCCCGTAACAAGAATAATGAGTTTCTGTTTCATCGGCGGTTTCGGGAGAGGACATGCGTAAGCCAGCACGTTGCGCGGGTCCAAGTTCTGCTTGAGCCGGGCCAGGCGCGGTCCGTTTGGCCCGAAAGCCTTGGCCGCCAACGCTGTGTCTCTGGGATCTGGCCCGAGGTCAGCACCGTAAGCTCCGCTGCTCAAGGGCAATAAGTCGCTGGCGACATTATACACCCATTGCACGGCACCCAGAGCAACTTCAGTTTCGCCTTGGTCATAAGGCCAGACAGCAGTTATCACGCAGGCAAAATCCCAGTCTCGACAGCCAAAAGCGGTAGCATCATCGGCCACATCGCTGAGCGCCCCACCTCCTTGAAGCAGATGAATATAACAGAGTGGAGACGGACGAGTCTCTATGGCCGCTACTAAGACACTGGCGATGTCCACGGACCCGATTTGTTTTAAAAATAAACACCGCTTGAATGAGGACGTCTTGCCCCCACCGTGTCCACCGTGCATACCGGATATGTACATCTCAGTTTCGAATAGGCCGACGCCATCAACGGTCTCGAGATTATCTTCCGGCCCCAATGCTGTGCCTATAAGCGTATGTGACTGGGAAAGAACTTTAGTCGTAGCAGATTCGATCAACGTCACACCAAGATGTATCTGATCGTTATTCGAATACAAATACGCATCCGCGGAACAGTGTCGAGTGAGAGTTCTGCTACAGCGATCAAAGTCGTGGAGCTTGAGTCGCGCTTCATGATTGCCTTTCAGCGGGATACTCCAGTTTCGGACGGAATACGTCCGGGCAGCATGAGTTTCAAAGACAACGCTGACAACAATACCAAAGTTAGTCCCCGCGCCTTTCAAAGCCCATAACGTATCACTCTCTGCTTCTGACTGCACAGCACCGGCCGGTCGATATTTGCTTGGTACGCGACCGACGTATAGTACCTGGCCGGAGGCAACGCTGACCATTATGGCACCCACGAGGGCGTCGCACGCAAGCCCATGCAACCTGGCCAAGTGTCCAATGCCGCCCTGCAGCCATAACCCCGAGCCTACACTTGGGCGAGCTCCCAGAGGTACTGTCAAGCCTACTGCCATAGTCTTGCGGATGATGTCTCCAGTATTGCAGCCAGCCTCCGCGACAACCAGGGAAGTAGAATCGAAATTGGGTTCTCCTCCCTCACTCTCAGCTGTGACCGTGTGTACTTGATCAAAAGCACTCATGTCAATGGCGACGACGTTAGGCCAAAGACACTGGCCGCTATGGCTTCCGCCTATGACAGTAAGACCAACGTTTTGTTCAAGGGCCCATTTCACGCACTGCTGGATGTGCTGAACCTGTGTCGGCCTAACAATCGATGCGGGATGGTGGAGGCGGGCCTCCTGGTTTTTAATTCTCCTGCCATTATTCACCAACGGCATCTGCGCCATCAAGTCCGGCAAGGCAATTGCATGTTTAGTAAAAGTTGCCACGACGTTGGGCGAACTGAACAAGAGATGGTCGGGGTGTGCTTTTTCACGACGACCCAGTGCGTGGCACAGCTCACGCCATTCGCCCCGAATAGCTTTGTCCATTTTCACATCTCGGAAGGCAAAGCCCGCGATGAAAGAAGTAAATCGGTCCAATGTCTCGTCGTCGGTTGCTACCCGAACGATCCCGGTAGGAAAAGACGCTGTGTGATGACACACCAAGCCGTCAAGGTTCAGGTCGCCATCGCGATGGAATACCACCACTATTCCAGGTTTTGGGTGTTCGTCAAGTAATTTCAGTGCTTGTTCGATAAATCTGCGTTTAGGTTTCATGCCGTACATGCTATGGCAGAATAAGACGACATCAAACTTCCCACCATCACTTGTCCCAATGCTGGTACCGCTCCTTGTGTTTTTGTTGTCGTTGTCTAGTGCGAATGGCATCCGATGAATATCGGGGCGACGTTCCAGACATGGCAGAGGAGGCTCTGTTCCTGAGGTGGGATGAAGCCAATCATCTAGTCTTATGGCAAACAAGTCGTTAGGCTCGAATGCAACATATCTCCTGACTTTGCGTCTGACGTGATAGGGCAAGTATCCAACAACGCTCTTTGGGCCGGGTCCAATTTCTAGCACCGAAATATGAACCCGCGAGTTTAATAAACGGTCTAGAAGCGAAGAGAGTTGAGGGACAATGAAGTTCTGGTATGTCATCCATCCCGAGCCCTGCATCAAGACGTCGAAACCAGCGCTGTACTGCGTGTGGGACAACGGCTGCGTTGCGCACGATGCTGTCGCCCTCGCTGTCTGCCTAAGGGTTTGCTTCAGGGTGTCGAGAGTGGCCATACCAGCTTGATAGGAGCACACGTTTGTGCCGGTAGAGATGATAAAGTATGATTGCGTATGGATGATGATCGGATTAAGCTGGATTATGTACCTACAGAGCTGTTGCCGCTTCTTATCTGCCCCGATGTTGAGTGTAATAGGAGTGTCGGAATCTTAGGTTTATCGAAGACAATGTCGCGATCGTCAACTAACCAATCAAATCACTTTGTTCCCATTCTCATGCTTTCTCTTATCAGTGAAATGCATGCTCCTGGAAGTCATTGACATGATCAAGTCCTCATTAGATAGTGGATGGAACTTTGATGTACGCGCGGCGTTATGTTATCTTGGCAACGTTAATACGTGGCCACGTCAGCTACCTCATAATGCGAAGGGGCTTCGGCTCAACCTATCAACAAAGACCACGTTTACCGCGAGATGTGTCAAAGACCTTATGGGTTACCCTACCGCAAATGAACCTTTTTTGGCCGGCCTCCCGCATGGCCTATCATGAACTGCGGAAATCCGGGTGTGCTGGTAATAACATGTGGTGATTTTGTTAGGCTGTTCATAAGAAATCGTATTGAAGAATATGGGGGCAAGATCCTCGTTGGAAGAAAAAAAGTGCAATACATGTATGCATGTATTATGCACCATATCGATAGGTTGTACGTAATACGAACTGAAATCCATTTCTACATGGAGGGGAACAAAGCACTTAATGCAGAGGGACCCTTAACCGCTACCAAACCACAAGGGAATGTAGTAAATAGAGTCAAACTTTTACGAATCGAGTGAACATGTTATAGTGGAAGCTGCCAAGATACAAGCCTACATCCATCCAGTGGCGCAAAGAATATTAGCTCTGGAGTATTCAACATCCCGCATTTCATCGCGCCCATCCAGATGAAAGCATCACATTCATGTACCAAGCTGTGTATTTGACCCATAAGCATGGAGAAACTTAATCCAGCGCTCGTGGGGGGTTTGTGGTGTCACGCACAACACAATAATGGTCGGCCGCCGGCAGAAATACAACAAATGACCATTTCAGAGAAGGGGTTATCGAGCCAAATCTTGGCGGTTCTATCGGCCTGAATGACTGTAATTTGTCTGGAATGCATAAACAATGGCACATGTATCGGCCGGCTTCAAAGTTGATAGGGCAAAGGAGAGATATTGTATGGTTGTTAATGCACTCTGTTCGATGAAAAGTAGGTGATAAGATAAGCCATACTAGTATATCTACCGCCCAGTTCATTTATCCGCCCGATTATTTGGTTGAGAAGCAACCCTCCCGCAGGACCAGATTCCTCTGGTCTTCGTTCCCAAGCCTTTTTAGGTCGCTCGGACTTCCAGGTCAAATTGCGACAGAATTTCTTTTACGAAATATCTTACTTTATGCCTCTCTTCCTCCGGTCTGTAGCAGTCCACATGGCTAGTTCCAAAAACGGTAGCGTCCTCTCTAAGAAGCGGGCCCCCAACGATGCTACTGTCTCTTCCCCGATCAGCGATAATTCCACGCAAGATGGGCGCAAAAGACGGAAAAAACACGAGCTCAGCAGCCTCGGGGTTACTGTTAATAGTACAATTTTGAGTGCCCCGAATGAGTATAAGAAGCCGCCCGACCCAGTGACCGGTTCTGGTGATCTTTGTAAGTTACTATAGTCTTACTCTTTGTTGAGTTGTCTTGCGTCTAGGTAAAACTTTATTTGTATTGCGACTAACATTTGCACCTCGCAGCGATCAAAACTAGAACTCACCAAGGAGAGAATCAAGAGCAGGCCGCCTTACGCCTAGAGAAGATGCAAGGTGCTGTGCGAACTTTGCTAGAGTGCATCGGCGAGGACCCCGGTCGTGATGGCCTGCTGGATACACCTTCACGTTATGCCAAGGCATTGCTGTTCTTGACCAAGGGCTACCATATCAATGTGGAGGATATTGTGAATAACGCGCTATTCAATGAGGGCCATAACGAGATGGTCATTGTGAAAGATATTGATATATTTAGCCTTTGTGAGCACCATCTTGTGCCCTTTACAGGAAAGGAAAGCTCTTCCTTCCCTCGATGTGTCCTATACACTCGATTCTGGGATATGCCGGCTAATTCTCTCTTCTAGATGCACATTGGTTACATTCCCTCCAATACCGTTATTGGCCTCTCAAAGCTTCCTCGAGTCGCCGAGGTATTCTCTCGTCGCTTACAGATCCAGGAGCGCCTGACCAAGCAGGTCGCTCATGCCATTATGGACATCCTCAGGCCTCAAGGTGTTGCCGTCGTCATGGAGTCTAGCCACCTGTGCATGGTGATGCGTGGCGTTGAGAAGACCAGTGCCACAACTCTGACAAGCTGCATGCTGGGATGTTTCGAGCAGAAGATTAAGACGCGAAATGAGTTCATGCATTATGTCGGAGTGAACCGATAAGATAAAGGATATCGGACTACGGATTTATCGACGACGGGATGGGATGTTGGGGTTGATACGCGAGTCGCAAAACCACCAAGAAAGACGTTTTTAAATACTCTACTGTACCGATTACCACTGGTAATGGTGCGAAGGAGGGCTCGCGATGGCCGGTCTACAGGCCTTAGCAAGTAGTCTGAAAATCCTAGATTTAGAGTTTAAAAACCAAGATGAAATTATCTAGAGAGATAAACCAAGGAGAACTCTCATTTCAATGATGAAAAACCGAGTCATATAAAATGTATTCTTACCCAGCACGCTTGCGCAACGTAAGCAACAAGCAGTAGAAGTAAGAATGAATTTTGATTCGGTTTGTTTCTTCCAGCGAGGTAGAATTTGCTCGAGAATGACAGGCATTAAAGTAGGCACTTAGAGTTATAACTTCTGCTTTTATTTAATAGGTTACCATTAAATTATTCGTACTTGATATAGTCTTTAACTTCTGTATTAAGTCAATCAAGCCGAAGCTTGGGTGGAAGCAGTACCACAATCGCCCCAAGTCTACTTCAGTGCTGTACGTGGGCTATCGACTCCTGAGGGTAGTGCAATATATTACTTCAACAGTCCAGTTTTTGCCTCAGTTCAGTGTTTGAAGAATGGGGCCCTATTTATATCTACCATGCGAATGCGATGAAGAAGGTTGTTCGATGTAACTTTCCTTAGCATTGGTACAGGAGGCCGACCATCCTGGAAAAGGTAAAAATTACATGCAGGACGCATAAGTGACATAAGAAAATGAGGGGTAGACATGTGAGCTCACCTTCAAGTGCGTTCATATCGATGGCAATTGGCCGGATTTACATTTCCTCTAGGTAAGACTCAAATGACCCACTCTGTGTTGGTTGAGCCTTACATGACAATGAGACATGCCGGAATTGTAACAACTGAGACTAACCAATAGCCGAATTGTGGTGTAGTCCTACAAAAATGAGGCCAGCCGCAGGCGGGGTTTAAATTGCCTACTGCAGTCGCAATAGGTACAGAGCCGATATCATGTTGGTCATGCTGCATTGCACTTTGCTGTTGCAAAGAATTAATGATCACATGAAGGTTCCACGTCATTCGAGCTATGCTTGTACTGATGGAAGCGTGTGACATGCCTGTAAACGATGCCAAAAGTTCGAGTACTATTTATAGACTAGCCTGATTGCGTGACACATACTGAGCCGTTTGACTCGTGAAATGTTTGCAGCCTGATTTTAGGATCGCCGCAAGAAGAGTCTCCTTTTACCTAAGACATGGTAACACGCTCAGACATGACCGCCCTTTACGAAAACATTGACCCTAATGGAGATACCTTGATTATCATCTCCTACTTGACAGTACTTACCCAGAGCGCGGATGAACCAGTGGCTGCCGAAGAGCCAGCTGCAGCTGATGAGCCAGGCCATAGAGATGGCCATTCCACATTCTTCAGCATCGATGGGACTACCCACTGTCATGGAGGTCTGGGAGAACGTCGCCCGGAAAGATTTTTCTCATTGGTATAGAACTGACTGGTTTTCCTACTGATTTAGGAGACGAATCGGTATCCGAACTCAGGTTAAAGGTGTCCAAGAAACACCTTACAGTAGCATCACGACGTGCCAGAGCGATGTTCCAAAGAGACTATCGTGAGACTCGGAAAACAGAAGTTGATGGCCTTTACCACTGGAAAATTGGGCCTTTGTTTGATCTTGAAGCTCTCAGGATTGTCATGAAGGTCATCCACGCGTAAGCTCAAGATTTGCCAGATGAGGTCACGCTTCAGATGATAGTCTCAATAGCTGAAGTTGTGGACGACCTTCAATGACATGACGCGCTATCCTTCTTTGTCAAGGTATAGATTAATCGGTTATCTGAGTCAGTTCCCAGTCAAATGTGTGACGAGCTGGTACAATGGATCTTCGTTGCATCGGTATTTGGTCTGGATGAGAAGTTTAAGCAGGCGACAAGAGTGGCAATTATGCGCAGTACCGGGCCTATAGATATTTTAGGACTTCCTATGCTTCCAGATATTGTCGGTATGATCGTCATCATTTCGTAAGTATAATACTTACCAGAGTAGATAAAATTGAGCAAAAGAGACAAGATCTTCTCGAAGATCTGATCGCACAGTTGAACGCCGTGTTGGACAATTTATGCTCGGACCGCTCTTGTCGTGTCCTCGCATGCAGGCTTACAGTGCTTGGAGCATTGACTCAACAAATGAAGAACACGAATTTGCACTCACCTCGTCCCGCAAGCCTTTCCGCAACCAGAGTCTGTCCTCAGCACTTGAAGCGGTGCGACACTTTGACTCACCTTCTCTCTATCTCCCATCAGAGGATATTTCTCATTATTCATTTGATCAATTTGATTCTTCCTTTCAAGGGTCTAAAGAGGATGTTTGGGTGTTGCAGAAAGATCCCCTTTCATCATCACGCCGGAAAAAGAAGGACAGGGGCCTGTTTAAAGCAGAAGACGACGAACAACTAAACAAAACTCCCAAACGACTTACGTTTCACTGCTGTCGCTTACAGGCTCACCTAGAGCCTGTAATCGATCTCTTGCAAGCTAAAGTCTTCACCCTAGATATAGGTGGCCCCTAAGTGGGCTCAGGATATGGCTTCAGGATAGTCGCTCGCTTTAAACTAAGGCTGAAGCTAGTGAAAAAGGTAAGTAGGTACAACAATTTATGGAAAATCTGGCCTTATTATGATTTTAAATATAAAAGAGATATATAAATGACACTTGTCACGTAATATCTTAGAAGAGAGTAATCATCGCACTTTATTTAATAATTTATTTAAAACACTTTATAAGATATTTTGCAAACAATAAGCATTAAAGCGTAATTATGCTTAGTTGCTACTAAAATAATCAGATTGCTTTCTGATTTAAGAAACGCCTGACTTGATAAACTATCCACTATATAACATAAGACAACCTACTAGACAAAGCCTTTGGTACACATCCATAGGGTGTCTGTGTAACATATCTAGTCTTGTAAACCTTATGTCTTTAAATTCATAAGTAGTGAAATATTTGCCACGTTCCTTCAATAGATCTATTCCAAATTGCCTCTCTAAATGACTTTCATGGGACAGATTGCCTTAGGATCAATAACTCATAAGAACTTATAAGGCTTACGCTAAATTAGTCACAGCTTCAGCTGAGATTTCGACGCGCTGACAGCTGAGCTAAAAGCCAGAAATATCCTAGCCGACGGAAACGTACTAAGGTCTTAGCTTATAACTAGACCGATCAGTGAGGTTGACATCTGAGCGGAGGCGCATTAAACAGAAGGATTCAGGTCCAGTATGTTGTTAGGATGTGCCAATCCACTAGTCCACCAATCTGAAGCAATACTTCCAGAAGTTGTAAGCGATGGACCTGCTGTTGAATCCAGATTCTTCCGGCGACGAATCCCCAACCTTGTTTCAAGATCGCGAGCAGTAGTATCCTCTAAATGTCTGCTGAGCTCCCAAAGCAACGTTTTATGGCGTTTGCGCACATCAGATATGAAGCACGGAGCAGGCATCCACGACGGATACAGCTTCTGGTGACTTGCTGAGGCGCTCATTTGCAGTGGGTGGCGGGACATAAATCGATGACACAAGAAGCAAGTCTTCTTACTCGTTCCCATGAAAGCAAGTCGGGGCGTTAGCTCAGGATGGTGGTCATAAAAACTGAGTATCTGCATCTCTGCATGTACCGTTAATGTCAAACGGCAGGCCTGACGGAACCGCAGCTCAGGATCCCCGGTGAGCCAGATTTGGCCTAGTTGAGACATGAGCGTATCGTGGTCTTCATCGGTGAGCTTCTGAAGTACTGTCTTCAATGCTGCTAAATCGTTTCCCAAGGTGAAACGTTCTTGATCTGGGGCATTAATCACTTCGATGTGAATTGACGTAAAAAGGAACGGCTGCTTGATCGCTAATTTGATCATCGCTTTTGCTGCTGCAAAGTATCGACCAAGCTTGTATATCTGAAAGACCCAGTCCGGTAATTCTTCTTCACCTGGGCAAAATAATGCCTCAAGATGCTCAGAGTAGACCCATTTCGCCCGTGATGCCCACTTAATGTGAGGAACCAATACAGCAGATTCAGCGTTGGGTTCAAGAGACATCAGAACCGGAAGACGTTCCATCCAGGTCGCGAAGCCGGCCTTTTCGGGGTCGTCGGAGGAGACAGTGTCCTTTCTCAGGTTGTCGACCACTTTCTTAGTGCACTGTTGAGTTTTTGGATCACGAAGTCTTTGCAAGATGCTTTCAATTCTCAGACGTGTAAGATCAACAATCTTGAGTAGGAGTTGATGTTCTTTTTGCTGAATTGGCAGTTCTGTGCCATTGCGTGTCAGTAATCCTGTAGATGTTTAGATGGCGAGCTTTGTTACATACCTGTAGAAGAAGCAGCAGCAAGGTCATCCAATACATCATTTAGACGCTGAAGTAGCTGTTGAGGTACACCAAGGTTGCGAGCAAGTCGCAAGACGGTTCCTGTAGGATGCCCTTGTTCCATACACACAGCTGAAGCTGTCTCGCCGCTTTTGGCAGAAGTTGAACAGATTAGAGCAAATGAGTACAGGAATTTCTTTTGAAGACTTTCCATTTTTCGCGCATTTTCATGGGGGTGCATGTCGAGGCTATGTACTGTCGGTTCACCTCGGACCGGGTCAATTAGAGACAGCAGGGTTGCTACTTTAACAAAGCGCTTATGGGTCTCGCCAGTTATGGCACCGTTTTGTGACACTACATTCATATTAATTGACAGTGAAGCTCGGTCTTGTACAACGATATGGTTGCAGATGGGTACCCCGAGCCCCTGTACTAGCTAGGTACAAGAATCATGTTGGAGGCCGGGGACAATTACGGGGCATCATTGAGAAGACTGGAAGCCACTTATGTCATCATGGATGTGGCAGGGGTCTACGTGCCCGGCCTCCAGCATGTACCTTTGTATTGTTAGGACTTCTGTTCATATAAGGTTCCCCGCTCACATCAACATCTGTCCTGATGGCCGTCCTCCAACATTAACAGTTGCAAATGGAGGACTTTTGATTATCGCTATATCGAGAACAGATACTCCTGGTTCTTGGTGACTTTCCATTCCCAAGACAAAACTTGCGAAAGGTATGTCTTTCCATGCTGATCACCCATTTCGATATGGTGCCCAAAATCCGCCCTCGAGCGGAGACGATGCACCAACACAGGATCAGGGGCAATACAAAGAACCACAGTGCCTAGACTCAGTGGCACTCCATGCAAGCGTTCCTCTACCTGACTACGCAAATGCAACCCCTGATCAGGACCACGGCGCGATTGATCCAAGTCTGTTGATGCAGGCTGTGACGCCAGAGCATCTACCGCTTCAGCTGCTTGCACCATCCCATGACGCATGAGCAATTGGTGATTTGCAATCGAACCACCAGCGACCCACAGCCACTGCTGAAGCTACGATGCAAACGGTGTTTGAGCCCTCCGGCGATGCAATAGTCCCGCAATCCAACATTTCCGCAGATCAGTCTGGGCCCGCGACCCCCCCTCCAATCGATACACAGGATTTCTCCGACAAGTCAACAGACCTGGTAGAAAGAAAACCGCGACTCGCCCGTAATTGGAAAGATTGCAAACATAAAGCTGCCGACAAAGAAGAACACGAGTAAGTGGCCATTCTTTACCATCATCTCGAACGAGGTTCTTTCTTGGCATTATTGGACACATGCTGATCGATAGCATTCTTTGTTTTCAGCCAGCATATGGCACAACACAGGACATGCCCCAAGAGTGACTGTTCTTGGGGAGACGCCAGTGAGGAAAAGCAGATAAGGCGCCATGTATGGAATAACCATAGGTCGTGGGCTGGGCAAACCAATTACTATCCTATAGGCGGAACATGCCCTGAATGCGACAAGGTATACACAAGACAGGATAATTTGAAACGTCATATGGACGAGTGTCACCAAGGCCAAAAAAGAAAGAAGAGGGAAGTAGATAAAGTATCGGGTTATAATTAGTTCTGTGTTTCTGGTAGTTGATTCTTGGAGGGACTTATCGATAGGCAGTTCGTTCAATAGAAGAAGAGGAGAATCTTCAGAGTCTCACATCATCATCTAAATGAGCTTGGAAGGATGAAAAGAAATTAAGCTTGAAGAATAACTAGTATTCCCAGATTAGATTCAGTTTTCTTACTCTGCCTTACTCCAGTCCTTCTTTACCTTTGTCTTTCAACTGTCTAGAGCTGTCTGTTACATAACGGTTTCCTAAAACTCTTAGGTTGAGGCAAGGGGCTGTAGTAAGATACAGTGGTCTGCTGAAGAGAGCCATAGGAAGCCGTACGATCCGGTGGCCGCACAGCTATCGCTGTCAGTCGTGGCTATTCATACTACCTCTGGTCTCCTAACAGATACCATGCTCCGCTTGATTGAAAGGACAGAGCTAGTTGAAGATGTTCATAAGGAAGTCGTGGAGGTGCATAACAAGGAAGGATGGCCGTAGAAAGCTTTGTTCAACATGGAACTGCTCGATAGCGTTAGCAAAGAAGCCCAGAAGCGTAGTTAGCTAATAAAGGCATTTCGACCAAAATTTCATTACTAACATATTATAAGATGGGAATTGATAGAGCGGCATGACCTTAGCTCCGAACCAGCCGTAATAACTCTAAGCGCGTAGACGCGTTCACAAGTCTTGACCTCATATCTTTTACCACTTCCATAATGCCTCCCCTGCAGTGGAACGATGTATAGGCCTTCGTAGACAGCTAGAAAAGCTAGAAGGTAAATAAAATAAGAGGAATAAGGTTAATAGCCTATAAGAGGTTTCTGGTGGCCTTCTAGAGATATTCCAGATTGACGAAGGGAAGAGGTTGGAGGGATCAAGGGTTTGGCCCAGGCCGGTCTGGTCCGGACTCAAGTCTCTTGTCAAACCCTATTTCACGGTTCACGATGTAGGTACTTCATCGTCAAGGCCCGCAAAGTTCACGAGGACAAGGAAGAATGCCCATCTGGATTTAATGCAGGAAGCAACGCGACCAATATCAGCCCTGCGTTCGCCCAAACTGCACTCGATGACATCATAAACCTTCAGGTTGCCCAGCAAGAAAACGAAAAACTCAGCAATAGAAAACTAGACTGGTTTTGACATAAACTCTCTATCTTCCGACACCAGCGCTAGTAAGAAAGCAAAATGGCCGCGACTACCCTAGCCTCAAACCTACAGTCATATATGAATTGCGCCGTCTGAACCTTGGAAGCTGTCAATTTTCTTTTTCCTTGATTAAGCGCTGGTCAGGGCGGGGTAGGAAGACATGCGGGATTAATTGTAAAGGTGGCGAGCTCAATTGCAAGGGTCGTTTTCGGGTTCGTTCCAGGCCCTGTCGGAGGCCAGCTTGACCGGCTGCAGCCACAACAGCCCGTTCGCTGGGGTGAACAAGGCAGACTTCGACACATGGTAGTCCGGGCACAGGGGGTTAATGGTGGGCAACTGACCATGTAGCTGACGACAAGGCCATTGGGTGTGCAGCTTGAGATAAGGGTAGTCATATTATGATTCGTCGAAATACAGTTTTTGGTTACGCGGCCGCAGTGGGCATGGATGAAAATGGAATCGGCTGTATATTTTCAACCTCGATGGATAATATATTGGTCGCGGCTAGCGGAACCACTGCAGTCATCCTTGAGTTATGCTGTGTGACCCTCGAAAACCATCAAATCCGTCTTTGATTGAACGCCGAGCAAAGCGGGGTAGTGAGACACGTAGGACTAAGGGAGGTAACAAGTTCGATTAAAGGGATGTGCCACTTGGCACCTGTTAATTATGACAGTACGGAGCGCCAAGAGTCCAGACAAGCAGCCAGCCCATGCTGTTCCTTAACTCGATTCCCAATTCTTTGCGACTAGAGCGGCCCGCCCCGACAAAGATCGTTTAGTAACGAAGCGATAGGTTTCGAATTTCAGGTTTGTGGGGGCCGATTTGAACCAGGCATGACCAGGAATCAGTGATGTGAATAGACAGACTGGGTGGTGAAAGTAAGAGCAGCGTGTCCGCGTTTACCTTATGAATTAATATTGAAAATATAATCTACGCCCCTTTTATCCGGCTCTCTTTCGGTGAAAGTGGAAATTCGCAGTCGTTCATTGGTTCACATCCCTGGACATACTCTTTCACCGAAAAAGTGACAGAGTTGGTGCTCCACTGCTTACCTACAGTCCAGTAGCGTGATTTATGGGTCCTGCATCATTATCGATCCTCCCACTTTCACTGAAAGTGGACGTTTTGCAATACTATTGGCTGGTAATCCCTGTGATAACCCCGCATTCCACTTTCACCTGAAAGAGGACTCTGAATAACATACCCCCAGCAAGATGTAAGCCAAAGTGGTGATCTCGTCATTCATTGGCCGACTTTGCTTTTTTTCCCCATCAGAGAGTTTCAACTTCAAGCTATGCAATGCCCTATACGCGGCGACGCGCGTATGTCGTGTACCCTGGCTATCGACCTGCGGAGGCATATGAGTCCAACGAGTTACAAATCTTCATTGCCATCGCCTCTTTGGAAATACCAATCACGACATCAGAACGATCACATCATGAAGAGACCATTGGAAAGCACTCAGACTGACTATGTTGCGGCCACTGGCACAAGCGAGACGACCTCATGGCTTGGATCCCGGTGTACTGCTTGTGACTGGCGCTACACCGCGCTCCACGTTTCAAGAATGCTGTTCGCCTTTAGGAATGAGAGGCTTCTTTTCGCGCGCCCCCTCCTCTCTCCACCTGCTTCGAATATGCTACACGTGTTTCAAGCCTCAACTGTGGCCGAAACGCCACAAGTGATCAGAGAGGTACGGGCTACCTTGCCTATTGAAGTATACAACCACGTGGGCTAAAATTGTTTTCACATGATTAAGCAGGCACGTTGGCAAAAATGTCGGATAGTCCTACCCCGCTGAGTTGCCGACGGGCGATTATGGTTATTTTGGAACAACGCCGACGCGAAGACGAGCAGCCGACACACTCGATCAGATTGGAATGAGCCAACATTGCAATGTCGACAATTTGCGATGCATGTCAGAAGATCTTTCGGACAGGGATCAGTCCTCTAGGTCTAGGACAAGCACAACAGACTGGAGCAGGTGTCATATACTCAGACATCCGGCTACCCTTTAACACAAAAAACTTTCCTCATCATCTAACAGTCGATAGTCTATTGGCCGCTACCCGAGAAGGATGCTATATTTGCTTAATTCTTTTAAAGTACCTATCAAACAAGTATGGTCTTACTGAGCTGCAGTCGCTCAAGTACAAAGAGTCTTTTACAACCTATGAGCACCATGGAAAGATCGACGCCGAGTCTCGACACCCATTCCACTTTGATATTAGCGTACATTACGAAACCGGCTATGGAGTATGGTTCAAGGCGATTCCAGCCAGAGGTGGGCGAAGTCTCCTCTGTTCAGAGATATTTGAACGCATCGGCTCACATGACCAGGATTGACATATTCCCCAGAGCTCCAGGGTCTTCCACTCAACACTGGCTCAGAAAGATCATGGAAACAGTCTTTTGAATGGATTGAAGGGTGCATCAAATTTCACGGAAAATGTAATACAGTCGCAGAATCCCCACTCTGGTATCCGAGGCGTCTCATTGATCTTGGTTTGGGAGATTCAGCGCACCTTCGTCTTATTGATACCGGTGCAAGTCCTCCACTGGGTCGGTATGTCACGCTGAGCTATTGCTGGGGTTCCGCTGCAACATTGAAGCTTACTAGCGAAACCTTGGGTGCATTCTTAACACGCCTACCGGAGCCAGAACTGCCCAAAACTTTCAGAGACACGATTGAGGTTACAACGCGTCTTGGGATCCGCTATCTCTGGATCGATTCCCTGTGCATTGTCCAAGACTCGGCTGAGGACTGGAGAGCAGAATCATCTATGATGGGCCGCGTTTACAAAAATGCTCTGTGCAACATCGCCGCCAGTGCGTCAGCAGACTGCCAAGGAGGACTCTTCTTTGATCGAGATCCTCGCATGGTACGTCCCGCTGTCATCGTATCACAGTGGAGTGACTGCCCTCCGTCCACATATCAGATCTCAAAATTGCATGTTTGGGAAGATGGGGTTTCGGATGCCGTCCTCAATACCCGAGGCTGGGTTCTTCAAGAACGATTCTTAGCTCCAAGGATCATTCACTTTGCCTCCGACCAAATCTATTGGGAGTGTTTTGAACTCCAAGCTTGCGAGGCATTCCCAAAAGGCTTGCCATCCACGGTGCGCCGTCACGGCCTCGCTCTTCCTATGAAAGAGTTGTGTTTTAGTAATAGTGGTAAAGAATTGAGGCCTTTTTGGCAGCAGCCTCCTCTTCCAATGTTTGACGGCTATCGCGTGTGGAAGCAAGTCGTGGAGACATACACTTGCACCCATCTAACCAAGTCAAAGGATAAGTTAGTTGCAATTTCCGCACTTGCCAAAGAAGCGCGTCAAGCCCTGAAGGATGACTATCTTGCTGGGCTTTGGAGGCGGCATCTCGGGTGGGAATTAGGATGGCAGGTTTCTGAAGGAGATGGCCACACCAGACCAAGTGACTATCGCTGTCCATCTTGGTCTTGGGCGTCGGTTGAGGGAAAGGTGTATGCCACAGATTATGGATCAGATGCGCATCTCTTTCTTAAGGTCCTCGAAGCCCAAATCACGCCGTTAGGCGACGACGACACTGGCGAGGTTGCTGATGGGTTTGTTCGGCTACAAGGCCCCATGTATGCCGTGTTGTTGATTCCCAAGGGCACTATGGGCCAACACAATGATAGATACGACGTGTACTTGTCCGACAGAACCACTGGCAGAGAGATATTGAGAAAGATGCGCGTTGCAACCTTCCTCGACGTCGACATGGCTGACACCACCAATTCGACAGAGAAGAATTACTGCTTGCTGCAGTACTCCTCGGACATTGACATCTGGTGCCAGAACGGAAACGACGAGGAAGACTATTATTTGATGGCGCTATTACTCAAATACGACGGTGTAAACAAGAATTATAGGCGCCAAGGACTACTTCAGCTGATGTCATTCGAGCGGGGCCAGAGTTACCATGTTGGTAGTTCACCATCAACCCGAAGCCAGCGAGAAGGTAAGAGGATCATTGAACACCAAAGTTTGTACTCTGAAAATACTGTACTGATAATAACGGTGGTATATTCAGTGGCTAAGGGTCAACATCAGGCTTATCGAAACGGGGTTCAGGATCACGATCGCGATAGTGACGGAGTTAATCCATCCATCAGAAGACAACCAGATGGAGGCCTTATCCGACGCCTTCGGGATCTCGAATGTTGCCATTACAACCCTGATATTCCGTGCGAAGCTTATAACGACGAGCTTGGATATATGATCACAATTGTCTAACTGACGTCTTTTGAAAAAAGGTTATAAGCAGTTGACTTATCGTCATTCTCCTATTTCGTGTAAGAAGGGTTAGGATAGAGTTAGTATTAACTGTCTAAGCTATCTCATACTTATCTGACGATGACGTCTGTTAGACCGCGTTGAACATTCTACTCAAGGATTCTAGTCAGGAACGGGGCTCGTTACGGGTTTTACGCCAATCAAAATCATTAAATTCAACATAGGGTCCTACTGTACCAATTACCCCGCGTATCAGGTCCTGATACACGATTTGATGGTCCGTGCCCTTTGGTATTGGGTCCTGATACATGAAATCATGGCCCGTGCGCGTCAAGTACTCATATTACGGCAGGTCAGATGGTTTAATAACACTAATTTCCGCCTGGTTATATTTAGTTTCTCCCCCATTGATCTTCTTTCTTGCCATTTTGCGATTAAGCAATGAATTTCTAATCAGGATGACTGACGATAATATCCTACATCCCTATTGTCAGTCCCATTTTCAGTAAAAGAGGAAACCCCTGTCTGTATCTAACGCTGTGATTGGCCAGAGAGAGGGACCAGAGTGGGGTAAGGTAGAAAGCCTCTTTCAGTGAAAGCGGAGACCCCTGTAGGGCTGGGGAAGTAACTCGGACAGCGTAATTTTCGGGGGAAATGACATGGCGCGGGCAGGGGCCAGAACAGAGTGAAGTGAAAGAGGATTTCAGTGAAACAGGGGACGCTGATTGGCCAGAAAAGCAGAAACCATGCCAAGTCAGCAGAGAGCCTCAAGGTAGGCCGTCAGCCAATCAACGATAAGCGGTGATTGGCAGAGATGAAAGGAAGGGCCAGAAAAAGCAAAGGGAGTTTGTTTGTTTGAGCGGCAGTGAGCTGAGAGAGACCTGGAGCAAGGTAAAGTAAACAAACAAATCAACAAGAGGAGAGGGCACGATCTTCATAACCTTTCCGGGAAATACACGTAAAAAAGCATATAACACGTTTGCACGCAGGCAGGTTACACCTACTCTTCTATTCTTAATTGTCGCGTACCCCTGCCCATTTCCTACATTTGTGTCTATTTCCGGTTATCTCATAAGCCTGCAACTCGTACGTCGCCCCACATGACCCAAGTCAGCGAGCCGGTACGGGGGGGTACAATATGCTCAATTTCAAACCTTACATAGCCAAATTACTATATAAACCATTTTAAATCAAACAATGGACGCAGCTTCAAATCCCGATCGAATTAGGAAGATCACAGCTATAATAACAGCGGCTTCATCAAGCCAAAAACCGGCCCTTGCATCGGCCTGTTAAAGCAAAAACGGGTTGATTGTGTTGTTGTTGGTTCTAAATTACATGTGTCTGAGAGGAGCACAGCTCCTTACATAGTATCCACATCGCAGCCACCAGTAGGTCGGACCACCTTAGCCACACTGTCTCAACACGGCCCAAAGGAGCCTGCCGGGGCGAATGATTTTCCGTCTGATGAGAGCCGCGGCTTCAATTTTCAACCTTTCAACGTACAACATCGCGATTTTCATATCAACGCCCTGCCTTCAATACTATTAGACTTATTCCAGCTTTTTGTACCTAAATGGGTCCTTTGGAAGTGGATCTAATATACCAATAGCTGGGTTTCTCATCTTATTCAAAACAATATTGCTGATAGCTGGAATACAGAGCATTCAGACCAGTCAAGGATCCTAGCTTAGGAAGGAATCTCTTGCTCTCAGATATACGTGTGGCTAGGCATGCTTATCTACATAGAGATATACAAGGAACAAGAGCTCGATAGTCACTGGAAGACTCCTAAATTAAGGGATCAATGCCCCTACACTGATTCATTAAAGTTATGCCGTATTGGAGGTTTCAGTTGATCCACCGCTATCTTCGTCCCTTTGAATATACTAAGATCAATGAAAACGGCCCCCTTCCGAACGTATTCCAAGCAGCTGAAGAGTGGTCTGACCACATACAGAAGGTATCAGCAACGCTCTTTCATCCAGGCACTTATCTTACTGTAGATAAGTGCATGGTCTGCTATACAGGGCAATCGATGGAGACAGCTCCTGTCAAAGGCAAGCCAATCCCCCCTAGGCTCCAAGGTCTGGGTCATCGCCCAAGCAGGCNNAGGCTTCTTTATTCGGTGGCTTTCGCATTTCAAAGGCTCGAATTATAATGCCCTAGGCAGCAGGCCAAGGCGAAAGGGAGGCCGCCCTAGCACATAAGAGAGAGAGGCAGCTAGCAAAGAGGCGGCTGCTCTCACACAACTAGGCAATACGCAGGGCATTATTGTTTCCTTATGTGATTCGCGGCCAAAGCAGATATATCACGTCTCTGTGGACAACCTCTTCTCAGCACTACCTCTTTTCCGCAAGCTTCGTGATTACGGCTACGGGGCCACAGGCACAGCCTGCCCTAACTGTGGCATATATAAGGACCTAAAGAGGGATAAGGCACTTGATAAAGTAGGAAATTGTGATTATGCCTTCAATGCAGTCAGGGCTATACCGATAAGGGATAATAAGGTGAGCAGCTATGATACTTTTCTATGTGTTTCCCTTACTGGGTTATCTTTTCCCTTTCTTCCTAGGTCAATTAAATAGCTTGGAAGGATAACACCCTTGTTCTGTTCATTACAACCAACTTCTGAGGCGATAAGCGTACCAATAAGAAGAGGAAGAAGCAGTCTACAGACCACCTACGAGCCCGGCCAATACAGCTAGAAGTTGGTGACCAATTGAAGTCATATACAAGCTATGATCACTCCCTGCGCTGGGAGGCTTGGCAGGCACTTATATGGGCCTTCCTCCTTGATGTTGCACCTACTAATAGCTATGTCTATCAACTATATAGCCCCTAGCTAAATTAGGAGAGATATAAGTCACAGGAAGATTAGCAGAAGTGCATTCTAAAACGCCTTATTTAACATATATTATTAAGAAAGTCAAGCAAGGAAGAGATATCATTCAGGGGCTGAGGAGGACATCGATGATCAAGAAACACGGCAAAAACACATAGACAGGAATATAAACCATGTCTATCGTTCGAGAAACAGCCGCGGGATCAGCTTTTCGGAGGGTCGTGGCATAAGATCAGCCGAAAGGTCGACATGGGCCAGATCGCCGACAGCATGGTGCGGCTCGGGGCGGGCCAGTCATTCGCAACGAAACCGAAGAACGACTGGCTGGAAGCCGGGCCAGCAAAGGTGATTCGGCTAATGGAGGCGGCGATTTGTGATTCGGCGTGGAACCGGTAGAAGCGGCAAGGCGTCAAGTGGTGGCTCCGGCGCTTGCGACTGCTGCGAGAGATGCTCATGGTGCTCGTGCACACACGGGGCGGGCTCCCAGGCAGGGGCCAGAGCTGACAACGCTGCGACACTGCGACTCGTGGCAGCTAATATGGAACATATTCGTATTGGATGGGCAGATCATGATCGTCACCGACTGAGACAAGTATAGATTACTAATTGCCGCACATTCGATAACACAACATCCGCAAACGTCGTTAAAACTGCTGGATTTCATGCTGGCTTTGTGACAGAGTTTTTAATTGTGTTCGAAGCATTTATCCGTAGGAAAGCCCCTGGGACTTTAGCTGGACTATACTAAAGCTCAAAGTAAAGTTTCGATGGTTCGCAGCGGGCGCATAGACTCAGGGTCCCATTGGTAGCCACGTTAGTGTACAAAAGTTGGCGGCTAATGAAACTCGGCGGCAGCATTAACCATCAGTCGGCCCAGAGCGGCTAAGCGTCAAGGAGGCAATAAAGCTCCTCAACTATAAGAACTTTACAGGCAGGTAACACGTCACACAACTATCAAATCCTTAGAACTCTTTGATAATATCTTGAGATAAAAGTAATCTTTTTCGGGTGATATTTTGCATGGGATAGATCTGCAACACAGTTCAAACCTGATACTTCTGTGCTATCTCTCACTTTAAGAAAATCATTTCCACAGTCACCTTCTTTGGGCCTCAAATATCGACGAATTATCACACCAGTATACATCATGCCCTCTAACAAAGACCGTCTCTATGTTGGATTGTACGCTCGAGGAGGTACAGCGAAAATGCCGGGTGGTGAAGACAGGTCGGGCTCCGAATCCATTCCTGCGATGGGTCGGCTGACAGATAGTACTAGGTATCATTGGGCTCTGCTCGTTGCCCCCAAGGTCGAAGATAGTGAGACACGCGGCAAACGGTTCCATGCGAAAGAACGAATCTACAGTGGCATGCAGTCAGTCTGGGAGTTTAGTGAGCAGGAGACTGGCACGTCGTCTACCCTCATGATCTTGGTCCGTATTCAGGTGGCAAAGGTCATGAATATGAGGAGTCTTGAAGCCATATTGAGGAGTGTACCAGTCAGGGGGGAGCAGCGGGGATGGAACTGTGTCGAATGGGTCAGAGAGGCATTGGCTGCGCTGCAGAATGACAGCAAGGCACTGGGCACTTCTGTGCTAGATTGGGCCACTGTCCGTGACACAGCTATGTGGTACGTTGAACAGAAGGCAATGCAGCATCGATTTGACGGTCAGGCTGCCCCAGGACAGTTTGATACCAGCAGAGTGTCGACGTATGATCTGCTTGAGGGAAAGGAGTTGGTACCGTGAGACCAGCTCAAAACGGCAGGCCCTCTTGTCAGATTAGGTTGTAGAAATGTTGTATAGAGGATATCCAGCTAGAACTCGCCAAAGTATTGCCGACGTATCTTTTCCATTTCCAGTTCATGTGGTAAAGGCGTAAGAAACCCATCAACGGCGTCCCGCCAGAAGGCATTGCGTGGATTGATATGCCAGGCTGACGTGTACTCCCAGTACGGCGGCATCCACCCCGCTGACTCCCAGTCCACAATGCCAGTAACCTTATCGTCCACCGCCATGATATTAAGGCTGCTAAGGTCACCATGGGTGAAAACTGGTCTCTGCCATGACCCGTTGTGAAATTCGATAAGTTCCCGTAGACCTGGAAAGGCTTCTTCATCGTCTCTGAGTTCAATTCCACGGCGTAGTTCTCGATGGAAGTCTTGGATTGTTGCAAAGGGGCCCCAGAAGGATTTGTCAGGAAGACGTTGATCGAAGATGGGGCCTCCATCTACGTTGGCAACGCCGATACCATCTGGGGGGGTAATACTGCGTAGTTCCGCCGTCATAATCTTCAGTTGTGCGAGAATCCGCGCCTTGGACTCCTCTGACCTTTGTGTCCACCCTTGCGACAGGTCTTGGCCTGCGATTCTCTCCATGAGCACATACACACGGTCCTTATGTTTGAAGCTGCAGTACACCTTTGGGACTGGTACAGATGTATTTCGTGCCACGAATAGCATAGCGTTTGCCTCTGCTAGTGTTGTGAAGGCCGTTGCCTTGATGCAGAGTTTGGATGAGACTAGGAGAATGCGCCCTGGATGTTTCCGCAGACGGCGCAAACACGATATTCTATTAAGCCTGTAAAGAAAGAGAGTAGTAAGACGCATGCACAAGCGGGAATTAATTTCTTGTGACTTCATGGCCATAAGATTAGTACTCATAAGCGTGTTTACGCGGTGTCGGAAGATTAAAGGGATGTTTTGATTGGATTAGATCGCAGTTACGGGCTTCGCAAATATAGAACCATGGCGGAATAAAGAATGCCCGACGGGTTATTGTTTACCCTCCACATAAATTATCACCAGAAGCGCCCGCCCCATGTCATCAACTGTCTAGCATTTTCGCCCCATGTTTCTCTCTCTTGGAAACGCACTGCGCTTCTCATACAGCGCTAAGGAAATCAGAAAACCCAGCACCCAAAACGCATCGCGTTTCCGTCGTCTGACCCCTGTTAGGTTTAATAGCTTAGCTACTCCAGAACAAAACAAGAATACATCATTATTGTAGCTCCAGATTCAAATGAAAAAGGAATTTTACGCGTCTTGATTGGGCCGTTACCCCTGTTTTGCTCTTTCACTTGAAAAGGACATTCAGTGAAGGTGCCGAGGCTCCACTTTCCGTGACAGAGGGGCCGCTTAATGGTCGTGACCGTGTCGCGACGCGTTGGCGCCATGCTCCTATCAACCATTCAGCTACGACTTTGCATGCTAGGTCGTAGAAAATGCCATAGAAAAAAAAACCACGCTATTGAACTATGGGGGGCAAGGTCGTAGAAAAAAGTGAGGGGGCAAGGTCGAAGCCATTATTGTAAATAAAATACATAAAAGTAGCATATATAGAAAGATAATAATAAAGTGAGTATTTTCCTATAATATAAATTGATTTTAAGCCAGATTGCAGTGTTGCGACGAGTTTGAAGTTTGGTGATTTTTTTTTGATGTGGTTGTAGAGATTGAGATTATGTTATATGATTGGCCAGTCCGCATGGCCCGTGCATTTCAGTACATCAGATCAAGGTAGGAGGAATACCCGATTTTAGGTAGGGGATAATATGGGAATACCGATTTGGGGTAAGAGTTACTACCAGTCCAACCCATATTATATCAGAAGTATATCAACCAATATAATAGTATTTCCAAAATATAGCAATTTAATATAATTAAATTCAGTTATATTTCGATTACAGTTATGCCATATAGTATATTTATTATAGAAAGCACATATATATAATATAAGAGTAATCCCATTAGATAGGTAAGAACCAACCCGGCAGTCCAGCAAGCCAGATACAACCCATATAGTATCCATTGCCCCAACGGGGGATAGAGTGCCATAGATAGAGGCCCAGTAGCAAGAAGAAGGCCCAGTTTAAGGTTTATATTAGCAGATTAGAAGGGCAGGTATAGAGCCAGACGGATAGAAAGAGTGCAATTGCAGAATACAATAATAACAGCAATAGAGAAAGGAGGAGCCAGGAGAGGCATGCTTATAAACAGCCGCCCAATAGAAAGTTAATATAATAGATATATTTGCATTAAAATATCATTAAAATCAACCAGATACATTTGTTTCATTACCATATAATAGTAAGGGTTAAGGTTACAGTAACCAGAAAATAAGGTTTAAGCCATAGCAACCGCAAAAGCAAATTCAAGTTATATATAGCCGCCAGAACATCAACAAGCACCAAAACAAAATAAAACCCCATTTACAGACCAGGATCAAACCACCAGTATATCAACAGCCAGGATATTTAAGTAAGTATATACAATTAGAGGAGAAAACAGCAACCATATCAGTCCGCCCAGATTTACATCGTGTTATTCGTCACACAACAGCACCCGAGATGGAGCCATTTGTTTATTTGCCCGAGTATCCATTTATATTTTGCCGCAAATGCAAAATCGGATTTGTTACGGGCGAGGTCCCGCGTCATTTAAAAGCCAAGCATAGCGAGATATCCCGTCAGAAGATAAAAAGCATTAAGAAGGAAGTCGCAGCCATCCAAGGCATAGCCAGAAACCAGGCCGAATTAAAAGATTGGGAGCCGCCGCCGCCGACCATCCAGCCAAACCCGCATATTCAGCCCCCGCAGCAAGGCAAGTTAGGTTGCAACGAATGTCCGTATGTAGTCGGAGAGGTGCGCAGGATGCAGGAACATTGCCGCATCAGGCACGGTTGGGTAAACGATTGGAAGAAGGGTGGAGACGTCCGATACCGAGCCCAACAGGCACGTCAACCGTGCCCGTGGAGGACCGGTGTGCAGTGCCAACAGGTGTGCCATTGGGGGCACGGTAAGCGATGGTTCGAGGTTGGCCGTCACAGTGGCATAGAGAAGGAGACGAGGGCGAGGAAGCCATACCAAGAGGAGGCAAAAGAAGGAGACGAGTTGAAGAGCAGGGCCGAGTTTTTGAACAAGATCCAGCAGGAAGATAGGGATCAGTTCGAGAGCGAGGCCAATGCGAGAATCCAGGCCGCCAGCGACAAGTGGGAAGCCGAACGTTGGTTGAACCGGTGCGGTTGGCCGCGTTATTTGGAAGGAGTTGAGCGTGATGAGATAAGGGCATTATTGCAGCCGATCGGTGACGACGAACCGGTGTTGCAGCGTATGTGGGAGATATTCGAGCGGGTTTTAGACGAGGCGTATACCGCCACAAGTCGATGTTTTCCCGGTGCAGCCGAGTTATTTGAGATTGAGCGCAGGGAGGCATCCATCACGACGGAGAAGCCGTTTCAGGGATTAATGGAGCCGGATTCATGGGAGCGATACAAGGCGTGGTGGAAAATGTTGATGTCGATTTGGAAGCGGTTGGAGTCGTGGCATGATGGCCGTGAGGGCAGCCGGAGTGACAATAACAGCAACCATAGCGACGACAGCAGCAATGACAGCAGCGACGATAGCAGCGACGATAGCAGTGGCGACGACGTTATTGGCGAGGTAGGCCGTAGTAATCATGATTCAACCCGAGGGCAGCGGCCATCATACCGCATGACAATCCGGCAGGAGGAATTATGGAAGGCGTTTGACAGGGGCGTCACGCAAGCCGTCAACGGCACCGACAGGGACGGCCAGTATACACCAGAGCGGTTGCAGCGCGATTGTTTAGACGTGGTGGTGCAGTTTTTGGATCACCCGTTCAAGAACGGCAACCATTACGAGAGCATCATCATCGGTGCGTTGGCCATTATGGGATTTGATCGAGAAGGCGGCGGGTGGATACCGGCGATAAATTACACGCCGATATATTCAGCGGTCATCAAGGTGGCCCGTTATTTGGTGTTGTATCAGTCCATATTAGAGCGTGACCGGCAGAAGGCGCAGTTGCGGCAGTGGATGGGTGAGCGACAGGCCGAAGAGGAGGCCGAGGGATTATTCCGCATCGTCCGCGACAAGGTCCAGCGGTTCATGACGCGGATTCCAGAGGGGGCGGGTGTCGACCCGACGCCGATGAATTGGATCATCAATACGCGAACGTATGGAAAGCAGATCCGGTATACAACGCCAGGAACCGAAAGGATCGATTGGCGTGGAGACCAGATCATTCACGGTCAGGTCAGGATCACGATGGGGGAGATATCCGATATGTTGCACAGTTTAACAATCGAGGCGCGACGGACATTGGTGCGGTTGGCAATAGGAAAGATCGAGCCGAAACGGACACCGGTGCAGTCGGCAGTAGGAGACATCAAGGGCGGAGGCGACGAGGAAGAAGATGATATTGCGTTGCCGCGTATACCGTGGTCAAAGATCGAGGACCGACACGGCGAGAGCGCGTTGGGCATTCGTTCATCAAAGATGAAGAGAACCAATCGTGGATCACAGCCGGGGAAGGTTGGACCAGGCAGCAGATCATATCATCATCAGCGCGATACAATGCGTGGATAAGCAAGCCGTCACCCGACGAAGAAGCAGGCGAGGCGTGCCCGTACAAGGAGAGAGCAGTGCGGGCATACAGTCAGATGGTTGAGCAGTTCCGTGCGCAGATGTTTGTATTCTACACCCCGTGATATGCC